>JAODUO010001615.1:60000-77500 GCA_025642075.2 Ridgeia piscesae | reverse complement strand
CACATTACAATGCGAGACATTCTACAAAACAAAGTTGATCGCAGTATTATTGGGTTTACTTTGTACTGTGATACCGTATATAAAGTAATTGCCCACATTCATATATTAGTTATGATTAGTTTTAGCACTGAAATTATTCACAATAACAATATTCTGACAAATACAATTACGTCAAGGTCAACTTTAAAAAAGAAATGTCACTGATGGTTCACACTCTGATCGATATGCCATTATTTTGACTATACGAACATAAATCCATTTCAACAACATGTATGTGGAATTACAAACTATTCAGTTCATGAATTGCACTTAATATAATTAGGTCATCTCTCAATATAGATCACCTGCCAGCATTACTCAGTTATCTAGGTGACGCCAAGGTCATATCAAGGTCACGTGATATGGGGGTCAATACTTGGTTATTAATATTTGATGTTACATAAATACCTTATTCGAACAACATTCTGGCCAATACAATTACGTCACGGTCAACAAAAAAGATATGTCATATATTTTGGTTTCATTATCTGCCACTTGGCGGCAGCACAAATTTCAGTTAACAGAAAATGGATATGAAAAGGCCTGTTTTTCTGACTCTAAAATGTCGAATAACCTTGTTAATTATAAAGCTTGAAACAAAATCAAAAAGTGTTGTAAACTACATAGCATACACTATCACACGAAAGTGTTTAAATGATTCTATGACAATTTTGTTGATTTACCTAGCTTAGTAGCCGAGCTTCCGCTCGTCCGAGAGCTAGGTCCCCTAGCGGTAATCGTGGACATCGGCACTAATGGAAGTGTCATGTCCCGGTGTTGACCCGGCTCTTCTCGCCTCCCGTATTGTTTCTTTCGGTCAGTCAGTTTTTGCACTACCCACGGTGTCCGAGGTAGTCCTCTGCCAACTCCTTCCACGTGTCGCTATCCGTCCTACCGGGCGGCGTCGGTTTCCTGTGCGGGCCGACTTTAACGAAGCCCGGTTCGTCGTGAATCGCACGTTGGAGGGTTTAACCAGGGACCTCACCCACATTCAATACTGGAGACACCGGGGGATGCACGCTGACTGGGAGCCATATTTTTGGTCGATTCGGCGTCAACCTTAATGCTGTCGGGATGCGGAAATATGTCCGCTCTATTCGGGGGGCGGCTCAGTTTGCTGCTAAACAGTGGTAATCACGCTGTTAGTAGGCGTAAACTCTGCTATCAGAGTACTAATTTTCCACAATTCAAATTTCCACGACGTTAAATTTACCTTTCCACAACTTATCGTTTATAAAAATAAACAATTGTTTCACTTAAGTCTCTGTTTATTTTCTTAGCGTTCTAAGGTTCAGCATTCTGACTTACTGCAAACTTCTTCAGTGGCTCGTTCAATTCAAATGTGGCATCACAATCTAAATTTATGATCCCTCAGCCTCTTTCACAACATTTAAATTGTTCTTTTTCAATGTATTGGTTGTACTTGTGAGCACTGATTTGCATGATTAACTCGCGCTGCCATTCATTGGCTCCATCCTGGTCACGTTTCATTGCGTTGCATATGTCGGTTATGACAGATTGCGTGATCACATTACACCACTACCCGTTTACATACATTCATGTGTTGTCATCTTAAACCACTGTTATGTTTCCGTGATCTGTGTGTTGTTTACTCGCCCTCTACTGGCACAACGACACTGCCACATGGCTCTTCCAGCCCATAGTTTCGCCGGGTTTAGTTGTGTGCCAGTTAATCACCCCTAATGATGAAACAATGACTGGGCTGTGATGGTTAACTAATTGGCCCATAGTTTCACCATGTTCGTGCGATGCATAATCGCACCCTACTACTGAAATGATGACTGGGTGGAGGGTTAATCGCGCCCATAGTTTCACCAGGGTTTTATGCGATGGTTAATCGTCCCCTACTGGTGAAATGATGCTTCGGTGCTGGATTGTTAATCCAACCTCTAGTTTCACCAGTTTATGTGTGCGATAGTTAATCGCTACTGGTGGAATGATAGTGGAGCCGGTGATGGGTAATCAGCCTATGGTTTACTGATCTGTGTGCGATGGTTAATCGCCCCCTAGTGGAATGATGATTGGGTGATGGATGGTTAATCCAGCCTATAGTTGCACCAGTTTATATGTGCGATGATTAATCGCCCCCTACTGGTGAAATGATGATTGGGTGGTGGATTGTTAATCCAGCCTATTGTTTCACCAGTCTATGTGTGCGATGGTTAATCGCCCCCTACTGGTGGAATGATGATTGGGTGATGGATGGGTAATCCAGCCTATAGTTTCACCAGGTGATGTGTGCGATGGTTAATCGCCCCCTACTGGTGGTATGATGATTGGGTGATGGATGGGTAATCCAGCCTATAGTTTCACCAGTCTATGTGTGCGATGGTTAATCGCCCCCTACTGGTGGAATGATGATTGGGTGATGGATGGGTAATCCAGCCTATAGTTTACCAGGTTATGTGTGCGATGGTTAATCGCCCCCTACTGGGGAAATGATTATTGGGTGGTGGATGGGTATTCCAGCCCATAGTTTTGCCAGGTTAGTTCGCATTGGTTGTTCCTACTATGCTATGCACGTAATGTGGTCGCTGTGAGTACTCGATTCCGTTCCTCCCCCTGGTCTAATTTTGCAGCATGCCTGCTGGACGTCCCGCAAAACGAGTCGCGCCTGCTGTGCGGCCTCCATCCGCACGCCGCGCAGCCCCGACTCGTCTGACTGAGCCGGATTTGCCTGCGCCCCCTGTTCGACGCCGCCGTATCGCCTCCGCTGCTGCTGGTCGCCCGGATGACCTGCCTAAGGACACTACCTCGACGGCTTCGATGGTCGCCATCGTGACAAGGGAAGTATTGAAGCAGTTGCGCGAGGATCGCGACGCCGCCCTTCCCCCGCCCTCTTTGCCTGCCCCCGTGTTGCCTGCCCCCGAAATGCCTGTCGCCGCACCCCTTGACCTTGCTGTGACCGGTGCGCTCAGCTCCCTCGAGGACTCCAACATTTACCCGGGAGTTCGCAGCGTGCCACGCGGCCCCCTGGCTTCACTCGCGTCCAGACCCAATCCCACCGGAACTTCTACCTTGGCGCCAGTGATGTTGCGTCTGCTCAATGCAGCTCTGACAGAGGGCACACGGCATGCTTATAAGCATGCTATCACTTCCTCTGTTTTCCCAGCCTCCATAGTTGCTTTAGCTGCATTTGTAGCGCACCTGTTCTCGCAGAATTACGCTCCTGCTACACTACTGACATATATGTCAGCTTTATCCTATGTGCAAAAACTGGCCGATATGGCTGACCCGACCCAGCATTTCGTGATAAAGAAACTATTAGCTGGAGCCCAGAAACTGGCCGCCAAGCCTGACACCCGTTTACCCATTACCCCCACAGTCCTGCATAAGATTGTTGATGCCACTCCCTTTATTGTTTCATCTAACTATGTCTGCTACATGCTCCAAAGCATGTTTCTGTTGTCCTTTCATGCTTTCTTACGTATAGGTTAAATCACAGTCCATTCTAAAGCTCGCCATGCATACGTCATACAGGTGTCAGATGTCACCATTTCAAATTCTTCTTTGACACTCGTGATGTGTCACTTCAAGCACAATACATCGGGCCGTCCAGTCACTTTGTCTATCTCACGTACACATGACAAATACTGCCCAGTACTGGCTCTTTCGCGCTTCCTTACGGTTCGTGGTACAGTTCAGGGTCCACTATATGCATTTGCTAATGCCACCCCAGTTTCGCGCAACTTTTTCTGCAACCACTTAACTAAAACGTTAAAATATGCAGGGCTGGACCCGGACAAATACAAGGGTCACAGCTTTCGCATCGGTGCTGCTACTGCGGCAGCAGATTCTGGTTTGAGCGAAACCCAAATTCAAACCATGGGCAGGTGGAAATCTTCCGCCTTCAAGCGTTATGTTCGCATTCCCGTTCTCCGAATGTCCCAGCGGTAAACATCCCCAAATTACACATGGGTGGTTCAGCATGACTGCCACCCATCAAAAGGTCCCGTCTGCACCTACTTGATTGGGTTCGTTTCTTCCCGTTAATGGGTAATTCGGTTTCCTTGCCGCTTTATTCCGTACCAACGTAGTTGATGCTTCAGCATGACTGGCATTCACTTTAGTCCTCAGGGCAATATGGAGCATGACTAATCCCACCCTGACCCATACTTATGTTCTCTTACACTTAGTGCTGTCGTTCGCACCTGTCCATACTATATAAGAATTTTTCCCAGTTGCAGTATGACTGACACCTGTTTCACCTATGGACAAAACATTAATAAGTTGTTGCAGTATGACTGACAATTGCGTTAACCCTATTTTTATAGCACTCCGTTGTTTGTTTCCACTAAGTGTTTAATAATGTGTTGTTTCAGCATGACTGGCAACCTGGTTATATTCGTTTTAAAATTTTTTTCACTGGCAGAGAATATTTTGGGGAGTGGGGCCTCTGTTACAAGAGGCCGGATGGGGAAAACATTGTTAACACCCCACCTTTGCTAATATTGTCATTTTCTAAATGTATCTATACTGTCTTGAGGAGTTTTGAGTACATTTATTAAATGACCTTTATCAACAACAATAACTCTTGTTTATTTATTGTAGCAAACAAGCTCAGGTCTCTGCCAGTATAAGCATCAGCAGGGTATAAATGAATATTTTTACACATGTCAAAAATAATATTTATACAATGTGAGGCGGATACTTAGTCCGTGAACGGTGCGTATTCCGCAAACGTGTCGTAGCCCGTGAACTCTCCGCACTCAGAACGAGGCTCGATTCCTTTGTGCTGAGATTTTGAGTACGCAAGGCGCAATAATTTGCAGCACAAAGGAAGATCGGATTTTCGACCCCTCCATCCTCCCCCATGGCTACCACCGATCCGATCCTTTTTAAGTACACATTCTTAATGTTTCGGTTGTACAATGTTTTACGCTATGTAGAATAAATATCTTGCACTTCGCTTTGATTCATCGGCTTAGTCTACATCTACTCTGTATTATGTACTAATGTGTTGGCTGCGGCCAACGCTAGCTTTACATGTATTTCTTGTTCTTTACTTGCATAAATTGTCTGTTGGGTGGGGAAAACATTGTTAACACCCCACCTTTGCTAATATTGTCTGTTGGGTGGGGAAAACATTGTTAACATCCCACCTTTGCTAATATTTTAATGACCTTTATCAACAACAATAACTCTTGTTTATTTATTGTAGCAAACAAGCTCAGGTCTCTGCCAGTATAAGCATCAGCAGGGTATAAAATGTTTTTTGTTTGTGGATTGTGGGCAACGTGCGGATGCGTGCATTTGTATCTTAAACAAGACACGGGAAGGTAAAGATTTCGTCGGGTTGTACCCTCCGTGTCTCGTCCTAAACTCCCGATATTTTTCCACACCACTGTTTCCTGTCTTTAGAACATTCGTGGTGTGTATTATTCAACCCCTTAGTACTAAATTTGCCTTTGTTGCCGAAACAATAGCATGTTTTCGAGCACAATCCGACAAATCCTTCACCTTCGCATTCGACTTTAAAAAGTCCCGGTCTAGGTTTGTCGTGACCCACACGCTCTAGACAACAATGATGGACGATCTCCCATTCCTTACCGGCTAATCGGCAGGCGACCTAATCGGGAGCGTGCGCATCACAACATACACCGGGAAACCATTCCGCCATATGAGTAAATTGTGGACTCTCTTCTCGTTAGATACACAGTCACCTAAGGACGAGCGAGCTAGAGCCAAATACGCCGAATCAGTGTCCATTTCCCAATATTGGAAAAGAGGGCGTTCAATGTAGTAATCTAAAAAGTCGTAATAAAATTGCAGCATTCACAGCTTGGCGTACGGGTAAACTGTAAACGTAATTTGGTGCACATATTCGGTAATTGGCTCTGGCTGGCAACAACGGTGGGAATTTATTCCCCGACTCGCGGTTTTAACATCACAGAAAACAACATCTTTATCCATATTCACTATTCCCTATTAATTTCATAGTATGACGACTTTGTTCGGATGCACATCACCTTCGCGACGCGCATCCGAGACGGCGTCAGCAAAAAGACGCGAACCACAGACTGGGTTCGTACTTTATAACTTGGCAAACATGAGAGACGACCAGTCCATATTTCAGGTAACAAGAGAGGAGTAGCTAGGAGAAACTTTCCTCGTAATAGGTAGCTACAAGGGAATGGCGAGGATGTTTCAAAAGGCCGTGTTTTTCAGCGTACGAAAGCATAAACTCACCAATGACAATGTACTCTACTGAAATGTACACGTTTTTAAAAATGGGTTTCATTTCTTCGAAATAAGTTCTCAAATGGTCCGCAAATGCCATGTCACACTCCACTACCCAAAATAATTTTCCTTCTACAATATTTTGCAAAACGTTTGCTACGACATTTCCCATTTCAGAATACGTTTAGGAAATGTTGAACTTAGAAAGTGCTTTATCTATGGACTTCTCCAATTCTGCAGTTGTTTCCCTATACATTCCTACATTTCTACGACCTTCCCATAATGTTTCGAATATTCGATGTTTTGTTTTGTCGCCGACAAAAGATCGGAAATCGACTGAACTAACCTTATCCATGGCCTCGTCAAAGTGCATGTCAAGTCAAACGTCGTCAGGCAAGAGACAATCGTGTTGGCATTGATTAGGGTGGTCTATCTCGCAATCGTTGCAGCGTAGTTTCGAAAGGTCGGCGGGACCGCATGCAATGTGAGGTGCAAGCGTCTTCTTCATTTCGTTAACAGGATAGTCAATGGTAATGTTCGCCTTACACGCAGAAGAAGTAGTAGTCGTGCAGTCGGAGGGTTCGGTAGTAGAGTAGGCAGAACGTGCGACAACGGAGGTAGAACGGGGACAGGTCGGCGCTTCGTTTGCGGTTTGAGGTTAGCACTGAAATATACACGCAGACACGAAGTTTAATGCAGAACATCTAAGCGAGTGACGTTGTAGTTGTTGCAGCCGGGTTTTACTTTTCTTAATGGTGAGAGACACGTGTCCCTACCAAAGTGGTCGAAGTCAACCTTATAAAATGACCAGTGGCCGACTCTACGAAACATATTCTGACGAGGAAGTTAATGTTAGGGTTCACGCGTGCATGTCTTTCGCACCCGACGTAGAAAGAAACATCACAGCGTACCTTCTCGATAATGACACCTCTCACGACGACGGCCGTGTCGGCGCCGATCGCCTTCCGCTCCAGTGTGTCAACGTCCACGACTATCTCTCCCTCCAGTGGACCGAGATGGAGGCTGATCGGATGAGTGGTTGGCTCGTCCTCGTCGCAGCGCAAGTCCTGCATACCATTCGGGTGTTATTAGTATGGTGTATACAAGATGACGTTAGCCATACCGATTATCGTAGAACGAATGACAACCTCGAAAAACGGGACTCTTATATACTTGTGTGGTGGTCGTTGCGTGCCGAAAATGAAAAAGACTATTAGCAACCAATCAGATGTCGGTGCGATTATTACCAAGCAATCAGAAGAATACGGTCAGACTTTGATATATTGTTCCAAGAGTGCTGTTTTAGCATCAGCGCAACTGTTTATTTTAAGATTGTATCAAATTTGATGAAAAACATTTGAAGCTGACGGAGTATCAGATATTTTTGGGAGTATTAGGCTACAAGGAGGAGCCACTTGTTCATTACCTATCCGGCAGAGGCACTGTTCACCTTTAAAATTAAAACACGAATTGGGACCACAGTAGTTCACGACATATCCGCCTAGGGCGCCACTGGTTCATCATACATCCACCAGGGGCGCTGCGCTGCGTGACCCTTGACTATGACCTACTGTATTACTATCGTATGTCCAGAGGTTCTCATTTGTAACTGACTCCACGACAACCAAGCAATTCATTCCACTATCGTTAGAGACGTCTAAGCCAAAACATGCGCATCGCTATGATATGGCGGTTTTGTCTCTATATGTTTATGTCCCTATCGTTGGTCGCCGTCGTCTGTGCACAAATTCAGCCCGTCGTGTGGTTTCAGCCGGACACCAAATACACGTACAATTACGAAGGATATACTCACATCAAATATGTTGCGCTCTTCAAAGTACCAGCGCAGGTGGGTATTTTCAAAACGCTTTGCCATTGTCTAGTCAATGTATCCACGTATGCAATGTTTATCATCTGATATAGTTAAATATTTGACACTAATATAAAGCAATTACACACAAAAAATCGACGTAGTAGATTTATTAAATACGTTAAAATGATTATAACAGGGATCTGTGAGTATTGTGTGATAACGTCGTGACGTTGGTGGTTGCTTTAAGACTTGCAGCATATTTTTATACATGTATTAAATTATAACCTTATATAAGAATAGCCAGAAAGCCCTGATGAAACGAATACATACGGGGCTCCACCAACCTAGTTCAAAAGCAGCGCTGTCACGCTCGGCCTGCCGAGTCAACGAAACAGGACATGAAGGTATATCATGATAGTGTGACTGCCTCATTTGGCCACAGTGTGATCATATACCATATAACTCAAACGATCTCAACTTCTCAAGTTATGCAATGATTATGTGATCCAAACACTTCAATTCAATTCAGTCTAATGTCCTTAAAAGGATATACATCGTAGGGGAAGGGGAGGTAAAGTGAGCCCCTTAAGCGCCGATCGAACTTCATTTGACATTTAGGAACAACAATTGTAAATTTTTGTTATACTACATAGCTATGTATATTGACTAAGTACAAGCACAGTCTAGTTACTCTATATTAATAAATATAATAAGTTACACGCCTTTAAAAAGACATCGATTGTATTAGTTCGTAAAACGTTGAGGCTAAAGCGGGCCTCCTTACAACGATATGCGATGCCGCTTAATCGTTGGCGCAAATCTCGCACGTAAACCCGCCACGCTCATACCCGGAACATGCACGGTGTGTCCACTGGCCACACTCCCCGCAGTACATCCTGCTTTCGCATTTTCTGCTGTTGGAATACAAATATTCGATCAACACAGAAAAGGCGTAGTGTCACTGTCTTCCTTCTATGACTTTTATGACATGTTCTCAGCTTTTGTGTGCCATGTATTCTTTGAACCGATTGGTTGTAGGCATGTTACCAGTCTTGCTATAGCCTCGACGTCTTTTTGTAAGGCCTGTAAGTAACGATGCAGGTCGACCCTCTGTAGTTTGTCGCATTGTAGACCCCTCTGGCCTCTGCCGGTCTGACGCCATTTTGGGATTAATGCGTTTATTCACCTCAAATTAAAATTGTTCATTCAACTAACTATGGCCTATTGCTCCATGGACCACACTTACATTTATGTACCCTGACAATTTATGAAAAGGTGGTGTTTGTAAAGCATATCAATTATTTTAAGAAAAGTACCTAAAACAAACATTTGCTACTCACCGTTTTGCATTCGCGCCAAAGAAACAAACACGACTTTGAATTACGTTCCATGAAGGGTCTGTAAATAGTATTACTGTTGTTTTGACTCCATTATATACCAGGAATGCTGTGAGAGAGGGGGCCCACTTTGGCCGAGGGGCCCACTTTACCCGCCCTTCCCCTACAACTCACGATCGCCTTTAAAATATGTTAAATAAAATTGTTACAAAATACAGAGGAAATACAAAATGTAACCACACAAAAAGCAAACCTGTTGGCATAAATATCACGCATTTAACATTCTAATTGCCACAGACACAACACTCCTGCTGTAGCGAGCCGTTGTGGATTATATGCAACGATATCTCATTCGAGGCGGAAGAATATGAATGTATGTAAAGAAAATATGTAAAGTAAAATATATAAAATATGGGACAGCATTGGTATAGGTAAACCAATGATCTTGTGAACATTTTAGAAGCCTAGTAAGATTACCAACGGAAAGAGCAGGATAGTTACATAGCTCAATGATGCTACGGTAGAGACGTAGAAGTTTTGGGTCAACGTTGAAAGTTCGCAACATTGGAAGAACGTGCAGTCGCTGCTGAGACTTGTTTTGCAACTACCATTATTGGTTCCTGCGAATATATATACTCCCTGGGCAATTCAATAAGTCTATGACACCTAGGACGCAGCTCGTTAAAAAAGGCTAAAACGTTTTCTCGTTGTACCCAATATGCAACAAGGCATTCATAGGCAATGTCAATTTCCCCGTAATGAATGAAGTGTCACTTTTTATAGAGCCACGCAACGTTAATAAAAACGTGTCTGATACACCGCGTGACTCCGAGACTGCTGACAGCGTGACCTTATTAAAATACCGAGAGCTATTTGCGTGTACAGTGGCTTGATCGAGTGGCCGCTACATTATTGGGACCATTCACAAGAAGGCCGCATCCGACATTGACGTAGTATGGCGATTGTGTTGTTCAGGTACGGGACAATTTCGCTGTTTTCATAGATGTACACTATGTCATTGAAGGAGACAGAATGATGAAGGTCTCACTAAACTCTCTTACGCAACACTAAACGTGTCTCCAGTTTTTTTAAAATACAAATACAACCCCACACACGACAACTGAGAATGATGTGCTGTCTTAGTTAATGCACCTAACCATTCAAATCATGAATGAGCTAATGAATATATTAAAAGTACAGGGATTTACAAAGACTGCTATTCAGTGCACGCATCATTATTCACTAACGCGTATAGTCATATACTACTGCTACTGCTGTTACTTCTGCTGCTGCTGCTGCTGCTGGTGGTGGTGGTGGTTCTGCTACTGCTACTTCTAATGTTACTGCTACTGCTACTGCTACTGCTACTGCTACTGCTACTGCTACTGCTACTGCTAGTGCTAGTGCTAGTGCTGCGTTAGTGCTAGTGCTAAAAGAAATAGTGCTAGTGCTGAAGTTAGCAAGCATGCTGCTAGCGCTACAATGCCAGCGCTAGCGCTAGCGCTAGCGCTACTGCTACTGCTTATCAAGCATTGCTTACTACTACTACCATTGCTACTGCTACTGCTACTGCTACTACTACTACTACTACTACTACTACTACTACAACTACTACTACTAATACTACTACTAATACTACTAGTACACAATACTACTAATACTACTACCAACCACTACTACTACTATTAATATTAATAAGGGTTTATTATTAATTAACCAGGCCTATTACTTACTTATCTGGACGATTGGGTGGAGGCAGGGAGTGATGGGGGAAGGTGTGAGAGAGTGAGTAAGTGAGGGAGGGAGGAAGGGAGGAAGGGAGGAAGGGGGAGGGAGAGAGGAAGGGAGGGAGGGTGGGAGGGAGGGAGGGAGGGAGGGAGTGAGGGAGGGAGGGAGGGAGGGAGGGAGGGAGGCAGGGAGGGAGGGAGGGAAAGAGGGAGAGGGTGTAGGTAGTAGGGATACAGAGTGCAAGAGCAGTTTGGAACAGCAACCTGAAATCAAGGATGAGGATCAAAGCCAGACTTGCCACTGATACACAGGGAAGACAAGAATACCAACAAATACATCAGGGATTGTGTTTCATCTGGAGTTCCTATTTCATACGTTGTTCTCCAAGAATCTGGTCATGGTCCTTTGTTGTGCGTTCTCCTCGCAACTCAACAAAGCTCAGCTAATGACAGTCACACTCTGCCAATGAGACTCACACATTTTGTGCAGATTATACATCTTTTAGATGTTAGATTCTATGCATGATAATAGTTCTTGCCCCTTAAATTGGCTCACGAATGATTCTCCATTGGATGGCTTAAGCTACATGATTTACCTTAAACGTAGCTAAAATAGAGTTTCTTGCCATTAACACCCATAGGCAGCATGAGTAATTAAATCACATGCCTCTGTCCCTCCTTTTCAGAATTTTACGTCTGCGCTCAACTCATGTTGCTCCAGTTCAATCGTCTATGCTAATGAATGAACGCAGTAGTTGCAGAATGGCCTAATTATTTCAGTGAACTTAAGATAAAAGTAAAGGAGTAAGAGAGGAGAGTTAGATGGAAAGAACGATGGCGTAAAGAAGAGGTGTTGGCAGGTGAAAGGATGGAGGAAGGAAATAAAAAATAGGGAGGGAAGAATGAGGCGAAAGAGGAAAGAAGGGAAGAACTAAATAAGAATGGGATGAAATAGGAAGCAAAGGAGGGAGGGAGGAAGGAAAGAATATATTGATACAAGAGCGAATGGAGGTGTCGTACTGCCTAAATCAGCACAGTACCGTGATTTTAGCAGTATTGTGTTCGGCAAACAGCGTGTGCGATCATCTGTGACGCAGTATTTCCATCGACATAGCAGTGACGTTTATGGCTGGGCTGTTATAGGAAGTAGTGCACTTGTTAATTTGAGGTGAATAAACGTATTGGAGTTTTGTTATAACAAATTATATGTGTGCATGCATATAGGGGTATGCTGACGAAATTAATTCGTCTCGGTTTTGTCCGAAAGGAGTGTAGTTTAATGAGTTTGGGAAATCGAGAGTTGTTCAAGCAGTGTTAGGCGAAAGTTTTAGTTAATATTCTTGTTTTTTATACGTTTTTCCCGTTTAAAATCAATTCATGGCGTAACAGGAAGATCGATTGGTTCATGCGTGACATGTGCTCACGCCTTTGTAAATGACGATGGTCATATAGAAAGATGTTTCAGTAAATCAAAACAACCCGGAAGGTAAAACCCTGGTGTTCCTTTCAAATCTCTTTAGAGGACGGTATTTTCCGTTGACGTCAATTGCTATTGTCGGTGCAGAACTCTTCAATGTAAGCAGGTTACGTGTTGCCGTAGGATCTTCCGGGTCCAGCGCCGTCCAAACAATCGCGGTATTTAATAGTTGCGAATGGGGGCGAGGGGCAGAAACCTCAACTGTGCAGCTTTTAGCTAGGATTATATTATGTTTATGTCCGGCCCAGGAAGGTTAAGTATTTCGGCTTCCTAGACCGGACATAAATACAATTACATAAGGCTCTGGAAGCGATGGTATTTGTGTCAGGAGCGAACCCACACGCTTTTGAAACATTCACTGTAAAATCGGAGCTTAGGTAAATAAGGTCGTGCCTTTAGCAATAGTGGTTCATAAATAAACTAACGTTTTGGACCGCCGTTTTGTCATTCTTTCACGCGAGACGCAAGTTCCTACGTACCAGACTCCCTTTCCTTTGTCCTTCCGTATCTATGTTCGATTACGTTGTCTGGGTTATTGTGCTGTTAACGCATTAATTATTTTTTAATAGACTTTTCCGATTGGCTTCGGAAAGCTGTAGGCCGGTCCGAGCCCTTGAAGCCAAATGGAGTGGGGATTTAATGACCTATCGTGTATTACTCCCTCCTATAATGAAACATGTGCACGCCATAATAGAGACGTTTCGCCAGCATAAATATCATAGCGGGCATGGGACCCTCTCGTTTTCCCTCCGTGGAAAGCATATTCAATAGGTATAATACGCATTCAATGTCATTATTTGATGTACTGGTATCACGTGACCTGTGGGATTGGATTGTAACAAAAATGGGTCGCGGGAGAATTGAATGTAATCATTGTTATCCCCGTTGCCTGTGCATAGTTGTTATAGTCAAAAACATGGATAATTAGTGGATAATTTTACCTTCGCGCGTAAATTGCACCGTGTGTGATTGTTGATCCCAGAGGAATAATAGCGGGATAAAGTGAATAGCATGGGAAAACAATAGCAGCCGGGTGCGTAAAACCACGACATCATCCATAATTCATACATCTCTGTATCTCTCTCTCTCTCTCTCTCTCTCTCTCTCTCTCTCTCACACACACACACACACAAACACACACACACACACACACACACACACACACACACACACACACACACACACACACACACACCACACACTCCACCGAATAACAATCAGATTACGGGCATAAGAACTGACAACACACATGTGACATGCAAAACCTATCGTTCATAAGACATGCACGAATCGAATATAATCTATTGACAGATTTGACAGACGGACGTTTTGAAATGGTAGTGACACCCAATTGGCTGTGCATTAGACTATTTATTTCAAACTTAAAACATTTCTTCATTGATACTTTATATGTAATAAACATAATTATCATGTTTCAATTACTGTTTTAAAAGATCCGCACTGCAGTATACCAGGCTAATCCAACGGATGAAGAGATCGTCTTCACGAAGGTTAAACTAACGAACATGGTGGAGAATGCTGACCCCAGCTTAGCCCCCGATACTGACAGAGTCTACATGATTAAACCCCAAAACGTGGGGTATGGTTTCTTGCAAATCGCGTTTACGAAGAGCCTGGAAAGCTTTGACAAAGTAGTGTCGACAATATATCTCCAGCGCAGAACCTTTTTGCCCGATAATGCGTAAATGAATATGAGGTCTTATAGTATTTAATAGAAACATGCATACAACTTAAACGAATGTGGAGGCCAGTCATATAAAGACTTAAGATAGTATTTTCTAGGAAAATGATTGTACTATGCATGAAAACAGAGACAAATAAAAGTCATGGGAGAATACCACATTACGGGACGAAGATGCACTTGTTTGCACTGCATAAGGTATTAAGTTAATGTTTCGGTAAAGAAACATTATCAGTTTAAAACTGATGTGCTGCGACTTTACAACATTTCAGATAATTCACCTGGATACGACGAAGCACATTCCCCTATAGATTGTCACAAAAGAAATGTTTTACTCACCGAACGAAGCTACTAAGAGGTAGGATATTATATTATATATATATATATATATATATATATATATATATAATATCCATATATATATATATATATATATATATATATATATATATATATATACTGCTTGTGAATAAATAGTAAACACACACACACACACACACAAACACCAACACGCTGCACACACACACACACACACACATATATGTATATATATATATATATATATATATATATATATATATATATATATATATATATATATATTAATAATTGAACAGCTCATTGTCAGAAGGATATGTGTATGTATGTATGTATGTATGTATGTATGTATATGTATGTATATATATATATATATATATATATATATATATATATATATATAGTGTAGTTATGTTAATATACTTTTACATGTTAACTTAATATTATGTATTTTAGCATGTTACCCACCCTGTTGTGGATTCGATATAATCGTTAAAAATAATATTGGACATTTCGTTATTTCGAACGTTTAACTGAAAGCATCAGTACTAATTCGAAGGTTCTTATTTGTGAATCATTTCCAGGTAATGGAGACTTGTTTTGATGGGTTATAGATACCGCTATCGATGCTTCGTTTATCCGATATCCAGAAGAAATTCAGCGGGAACATGAGTTGCATAGTGAAAGCCCGCGCGGCGGGTAGGTCATTAAAACAAATATATCAAAGAATAAAAGCCTAAGTAATTTTTGTAGTCCTGAAAATAGCCACCTGGGGTGTTTCTAAACGCCTCGAATTGTGAGACATTTAAACTCACTAAAAACACTTTCAGGCTATCCAAAAATCGATATCTTCAATTCAGTTTCATTCCTTAAATATTGGTGGCTAATCATATCTCTAATTCACCCCTTCATAAATATTGGCCGCTTCAGTTTTGGCGATTACGCTAGTATTATGCATGTCTAAATTAATCATCTGCAGTATCAAATCACCGATAAGGCGCTAGAGTGACTGCAATATAACAAATTGTCAGTGGATAAATCTGAGACGGCTGGTCTTTATGACCGATGCAACGAAACAATGTCGCTGTTAACGTACACATTTTAGTAGCCGGTCGTCATGTTAAACTGTCAAAGTGTGTGCACAATATGAATATTTTATATGACAACTACGCAAAATGAAACAGCACATTGCGAGCACTGCCTACAGTTGCCTGTATCAGTACAGAAACATCGGGCAAATTCTCCAACGTCATTATATAATTCCTACGAGGAGACTTTTCTTATTCCACATTGAAACGTTTCCTGGACATTGATCTCTGACCGACTTACATAATATGTTGGCCTACTTGAAACACAATGTTGCTATTTAAATTGATCAATGTATTGCAATGAGCCAATTTTAACAGATACTGTGAATGGAAATATTGCAATATACCCCACATGTATAACTGTTCAGTTGATTATATCATTAGATGTACACACCGGCTTGCCTAACAATGGAGTTAACATTTAAATGACGCCTTGCGTTTACTAGACAACAACAGCGGCAACATTCTTGTGCCTTACCCGTTGTACACACAATTCACAAGCGCTAGACAACGCGTGCATCGAAGACAAAAGATACGAGTGACAATTTGGCTGTCAGTGACACTATCTGCCAGTGTCACCCCAACGGTACAGGTATAATACCGTTTTTATGTATACTTGCAGTCTTGCATTGATTTGTATATTGAAATGTCTGACAAGAAATTACGACATTTATTCAGCGTTTCTGTAAAAGGGAACACGGTTAGTAGGACTGGCCTGTTAAAATGTGGGTAGGCCAGGGTAGGTCTGTAGCCGCGGTGGACTTACTCGTGCAAGCTACATGAAATACAGTGATTGCAAATTGCCAGGAATTGTGAATAAAATATGGATTCATTTATTTATGCATTATATTATCAGTAGTTACTGACCATATTATATCATATTAATGTCATGCATAAATGGATATGCATATTCTCCTGTTTTACTTGAAACTCGGCATCGTTAGACATGGATGTGGGTCACAGCGGCATAGTGAAGTTGTGTCGGGTCCTGGACATGAACGTTCTGAATCAGACTATCTTTGCTGTCTACAGTCGAACTATCGTCGAAGCCGGCATGGTGGTGGCCAACGACATCCTGACTGATGCTGCGTAGACCGTTCGGCGGGTGAACACGGATCAGTCAAACACCAGTGATGGAGCCAGTGATGCCGACGAGGGAGACACCGAATTTACCGTCAGTTATGACGGTTCCTGGATAAAGCGCGGCCACACCTCGGCATACGGGTTTGGGTGTGTGATAGACGCAGTGACAGGTCTTGTCATTGACCTGGCTGTGCTATCATCGTACTGCCAGGCTTGTTCGTGCACCGAAGCACAGCTCAGTTTCACAGCTATAAAAATACTAAACATGTTCTTGTTGATGCCACTCATTGTATATATATATCCATCAAAGTCCGTCTTAAGACACTTCGCCCACACCTTGGCGTGAAGTGACTCGTTGGGGTTCTGCGCGACACTTCGCAAACAGCGGCTTAGCAGATCACGGTCACTGAGACGCAAATACATGCCTTCGACGTGGGCGGCAACTTCTGGGGACAGCGGATACCTAATGTTACTCTTGTGATCCCCTGGCTGTATCCCTTCAGCCAGTGCCTTTTGGTGGAAAGATTAGCTGTCTTTGCCCTGTATGCATCTGTCATACTGTGGCTTGGCATCAGTCGACGACACATGAATGATGCCAAGACGGCATTATCCATGCCATCCAAGTAATCACAGTGGGATTTGATCGTTCTGTCGTGGTATACGGTCAGCGCTTTGATCATCTCCCCTGTCAACTTTCCATGTCCATGTCTACAAA
>JAODUO010001615.1:50000-55000 GCA_025642075.2 Ridgeia piscesae | reverse complement strand
TGATTATTACATTATTTTGGTAATGTATGTATTTTTGAAGTGTGCAAATTTAGTCAAACAACATATTAGTTTGCAAGGTAGGTTGACATGTTTTTTTAGGAATCAGGAAACAAGACTACTACTACTACTACTACTACTACTACTACTACTACTACTACTACTACTACTACTACTACTTACTACTACTACTACTACTACTACTACTACTATTACTACTACTACTATTATTATTACTACTACTATTACTACTACTATTACTACTACTACTACTACTATTACTACTACTACTACTACTACTATTACTACTACTACTACTACTATTATTATTACTACTACTATTACTACTACTATTACTACTACTACTACTATTACTACTACTACTACTACTACTACTACTACTACTACTACTACTACTACTACTACTACTACTACTACTACTACTACTACTATTACTACTACTACTACTATTACTACTACTATTAATACTACTACTACTACTACTACTACTACTACTACTACTACTACTACTACTACTACTACTACTACTACTACTAATAATAATAATAATAATAATAATAATAGTGAAAGGGGCTGACAGACTGCGAGTAAAACAAAACTTGTTGTTTTCGCTGGAACCACAGTATACTGTTGTACTTAGCAAAGGTGTGCCTTGGATACATATTTTTGTAATGATAACAGCGCATGCGTCCCCAGGCGCGCTAACGTATATTTATTTTCTTTGTTGTCACAGGAAATGTTGCATACAACAAGTCTGCAAGTCAAAGTATAGGAGACTGGGGTGGTCGTTTCCCAGCCGGACGGGCCGTCGACGGAGACACCAACCCACGCATGATGGCTGGTCACTGCGCTCTCCCAGACACGCAGTGGGGCAAAAACGCCTGGTGGATGGTTGACCTGAAGGACACATACAACATCTCCCGCGTCATCATCTACAACAGGGATTTACAAGGTAAATATATCAACAAATGTGACTGTGGACAATGGTATGTCTTACATAATGATAGCATATATGTGAAGGATTTCGCAGAAGAAATGTACATGTTTGTGTGGAGTAGTGATGTGACCTTTTATCAAGATGTGTTATTATAATTGTGATGAATATAACGCACCGGACGTGCTACTCATTTCGCGCTATATATGTAGGAATTAATAAAATACAATACATTCACTTATAGTATTGTGGACCGGTTTCTCATAAACTACATAAACAATGCAAACGCACCCTACGGGTTGACATAAACTTCAATTACTACTTTTGTTGAATAATATGTTGGTGACATTTGTCAGTTGAGACAACACGCGAGTTATATCAACAACTGTGCTGACAAAGATTTACACTAGTGCCTGAAAACGAATTGAACATGTACAATACATGCAAATGATATTAGGGTCTAGAATTACAATTCCGTGATTATTCTCTGATTAGAAGATTTGACGATTGATTTGACTTATATGGACCTTTTATAAAAGATTTAGCTCTCAGCTCCCTCTAAAAATCCTGGCATTTTCCGACATGTACAAGTACACTTTCTTTGGCTAAGTCGACCACGAGGATTCAATTTTACGTTAAGGCATCATTTTGACTCAGAAATCCAGAAATCCAAGATGCCCGCCATCCATCCAGTAAAACAATCCCGCAACATTTGAACGGGAAGGACAGATGTGGGATTTGGGGTTTACCATTTATACAGCACGTAAGGAATGAGAAAAACAATACTTGTAAACTCTAATTATTATAATTACGAATCCATGTCTGCCCAACATATACGGTCAATGGTATGTTTTGGTGGTCATTTCATAATTATTTTCAGTGAAAAAGTAACATAAAAATCCAAATTGACGAATGTATGAAAAGATAACTATAAATCAAAATAAGCTCTTTTTAGTAGAAGACTGTCTCTTCCTTGTTTTTATTTTATACAAAGCATACCTGGCAGGTGCTGCGAGATGACTGCTGTCACGACATAGGCATCTATATCAGCGGCATCAATGACAACAGGGCCACTGTAGCCTGACTCGCGCAGAAATGTAGAAGCGGAGAAGAGGACAGGGTCAGCCTTAGACTGGTCAAAACGGTGGTTCTGCATCGGGTGTGTTGACAAGTTGGTGCAGTGGGATCCAACATAGTAGATAATATCTGCATCAACACTCTGTGCTAGGTCGGTCAGTTTGCTGCATATCAAACTCTTAGGTGCTCCCGTTCAAAAATTACGTTTTCGCGCTAACGGACGGCGGCCTTCAATTATTTCTGGATTAAAATCACCATGATCAACATGTTACGTTTTCGCTCTACCAGATGGCGGCCATTTTGGATGTATGAGACAGAATTATGTCATAGCGTCAAACTGATGTCAAAAGCAGAATCTTCATGGTCGACTTATCCGAAAAAAAATTTCATACATGATTCTAAGTGCGCTGGTTCAAACGTTAATTTGTTATGAATGTGCCAGCGGCTATCTTGTCATTAAAGACAACAACAATTCAATCAAACGAATCAATTCACCCCAGGAACTTAAAATATATTAACTGGTTAAACATGTGCACGTTGTCAAATAGGCAGTGTTATGTGCTATGAGTACCATAAAAAATTGTATGTATGTATGTATGTATGTATGTATGTATGTATGTATGTATGTATGTATGTATGTATGTATGTATGTATGTATGTATGTATGTATGTATGTTGTATGTATGTATGTATGTATGTATGTATGTATGTATGTATGTATGTATGTATGTATGTATGTATGTATGTATGTATGTATGTATGTATGTATGTATGTATGTATGTATGTATGTATGTATGTATGTATGTATGTATGTATGTATGTATGTAAAATGAGTACGTACATATATAACTACTGTATAAGTAACTGTAAAAACGAATATTTATAGGTATAATAGTCATTATCCAACATACTGCAATCTGTATACCTGCTACCATTAGTTGAAGATTATTATTAAATAGTCAGCCACATGTTTTGTTTCTTTTTGTATTTTCTGGCCAAGCTGTTTGCATAGCCACGTGTCCATCGACATCTAATTATCTTAAAATCACTATGTTTGACCTTTATGAATGTGTATGCAATGTCTCAACTATTATAATGGTAATTATGTTAATTTATTTAACGATCTTTTTCTTGTCGTGTAGCTTTATTCTTTCTACAATGACATGACTCGTCGATGACATAACAATGTACTATATTGTAAGCTATTTATTGTCCAGACAGTATGGATGAAATATTAAGTAATTATACTAAGCTAAATCTCAGGTACTTGTACAAGAGATATACCCAATATGAATATGTAGAAACAAACCCTTTTAATTTAGCAGATATAAATAGTAATTATTATGATGTTAACGATATCCTTCCTGACATATTTAGTCATAATAATTTTCAGTGTAAAGTGCTCCACCTAAGCATACAAGGACTCTCATCAAAATTTGATCAATTTCAAACATTACTGTCAGAGCTCTCTGATGCACATGTGGAAATTGACTATATTTTGTTATGTGAAACGTTTGTAAATGATGATAATGCGCATCGTTTCAAGCTGCCCAATTAAAACTTTATTTATAAAATAGAAAAATTAAAGCAAAAGGTGGTGTCGCGATATATATCCGTGACAATATTCAGTATAATCTTCGAGAAGACCTTAGTATTTTCATAGAAGGTGAATTTGAATCCATATTCATTGAATCTATTAATAATGGTCAAACTTCAATCGTAGGTAAAATACACCGGATTCCTAATACAAATGTTAATTTGTCTATTCAATAGTATGAGGCAATGTTACATAAAACGGATAGCTCAAACAGTCAAGTTATAATAGGCACTGACCACAATTTCAACTATTTATAAATTAACTCTTATAAACCCTCAACTGACCTGATATATCTATATCTAGCCGCAAATACAATTCCCACGATTACTAAGCCAACGCATATCTCCCATACTTCTGCTACCCTCATTGATAACATATATGTACAGCACACAACCCCATTAGTTCACTGTGGTATACTATTCGGCGATATATCTGACCATTTACCTATATTCTGTCTTATCGGAAAGCGGAAACCCTCAAAAATACGTAATGAGCCATTAATAATGAAACATAGACCTTTATCTAACGTGTCGATTCGACACATAAAATCTGCACTCCAGCAACTTAATTGGGCATATCTTCATCAATTAAACATAAATAATGCGTTTAAAAACTTTACTGAACATTTAAAGTATATCATTGCATCATACGCACAGAGAAAACTGTCAAAATTAAATCGAAATATGTCATTCGGAATGTTTGAATGACTACAGGATTAATGAAATAATCTTTAAACTCAAATAAACTGTATCGGAAATGTATTAGCAAACCTAAGACACATCCTGCTCACATCCCTTATGCTTAATATAAAACTATCTATAATAAGTTAAAACAAATTGCAAAAACAACCTACTATGCTAATCAATTAAACACATTCAAGAATGACTCTAAAAACATGGAATTTACAACAAAAAACATATGATAGGAAAAAAAAACCGATAAATCTGGCATTTCTTTACATCTCAAACATAATAATGTTGTAATGAAAAATCCTGATCAAATATCTAATGCAGTTTGTAATTTCTTTACAAATCCAATCCACGCCACTGCAATACCTCAATCCAAAAAACAATTTACGTCTTATCTTCAGAATTACCCTAAACGTAATTCAAATAGTATGTTCATGACCCCAACCGATGCAAGTGAGATGAGGCAAATAATAAAGTTACTTCAAGCTAAGAAAAGTCACGACGATTTGAGTCCGATTGTTATAACGTTATTTGGCGAGCAACTAGCTATGCCTTTATCTATTTTAATAAACATGTCAATGTATGAGGGAATAGTACCACATGAATTGAAAATTGAGAACATTATACCTGTCCATAAGTCAAACGCTAAAGACGATATTTCCAATTACAGACCTATATCATTGC
>JAODUO010001615.1:2500-45000 GCA_025642075.2 Ridgeia piscesae | reverse complement strand
CAGCCCTTAGAAGTTCTCCAAGGGTTGTTCTTGGTCGAGTATATACCACTGTTTGGAAGT
Organism: Ridgeia piscesae; assembly: GCA_025642075.2. Lineage (NCBI taxonomy): Eukaryota > Metazoa > Annelida > Polychaeta > Sabellida > Siboglinidae > Ridgeia > Ridgeia piscesae. Next base: position 44,940 of record JAODUO010001615.1, on the reverse strand, counting down.
CTTTCTTGTTGCTGTAGGTTTCATGTTCGTATGTTTTCATATATAAATATGAGACGGCCTCTGTTACTTGACAATTCTGACAATTGTGAACCCAGACTTCGTTTTGAGAGTTTATTTTCGCTAATGATTATATGAATATTTGTGCATTGCTAGAAATGCTTACTCTATTTAGCATTTAGTTGTTTGTGATGCGGTCACACCATGTGTTTTCTCGTGATTGATAAGATTAGCCTCATCATGAGGCAAATCTTAATGTTCATGGCAAAGGCTTTAATGTGGGAGTGATAATGATCGTGTTTGATGTAATTCGTTGATGCGTTTAACCTCCTTTTAAACGATCTGATGCGTTTCCATACGAAAACAAGGATTACGAATTTGAGATTTCAAAATAACATTGTATGATATATTACTTTCTTCAGCTACTCCGCGTCTTGCGTCATCCGACAAACCAGACGTTGCCCGCATCAGCAACTCATCCGTGACAGTGAGGTGGCCGAGCGCAAGGAACATCACTTCCGGTCTGGAGACTCACTACTACTACACCGTCTGGATCAAAGCGGAAGGAGGGTCGTATAAGGACATGTCCAAACAACCACACACTTCTAGCACAGATCGGTTTGAATCACACATCACCGGGTTACAGTTCAACACGCTCTACTCAGTCAAGGTTGAACCTTATCGCCAACAGAACGACATCAGTGAGGCCGGAACAAGTACGGGTGTTACTACATTCAAGACTCGTTGCATAGGTACGCGGGAGTGATAAGAATACAAGTGTTAAGATATTCAACCTGAAAACACATCATACCATTAATGGCATAATGTATCACAAATCAACTTTTCTGCATACACCAAACGACGCAAGCATTCAGGCCAACCTCTGACAAAAAAATATTTGTTTCGAAATACAATACAAAATATGAATAAATAATAATTAGTTTGAATGTCTGTGCATTCAATTTTGTTTTGGATTATTGACCTTTTCATTAAGATCAAACGAAACTCCATCGTTTAATATACTATTGTTTATAGATATAACTGGTTTTGACATAATGAGGAACACTGCCGCATAACGTGTTATGTTGACAAGATGGCTAGTGTCCATTTTCCATTTTCACATTCGAGATTCAGTGTATAGATAAAATTAGCATAAACGTTTTTTTTCTTCTGGAAAACGTCTTTTTTGATGTGTACCATGGCGTACAACTCTGCTGGAATTTTTACCATCCAGGGCATTGGGATCACAATTTACCAATATTTTGAATCGGTGACTGCGTTTTTTCTTCTGATATCGCCGGGTAACACGGCTAGCCTCACCGACAGTTGCATAGGATATGACTTTCAAATAGTATCCTAGTATATTCGAAAATATACTGTACTTAGGTGACAATTGGTTCAAGCTGAATTTAGAAAACAGTGGTTGCACCAGGTTGTCATATTAAAACGGTAAAATATCGTGTTGTATTCCTACAGCTCCGGACATACCGACCATAAGGAACGTGAAGATTTCAACTCAGACTGGTTTGAATAAAGGGAACGTCGATGTGATTTGGAAGGTACGTAATATGAAATTATATTTGACGAACAATACAAATATTGCTAAGAAAACAGGAAAGAAATGCAAATAATTAACCTCCACTAAATAACATGTTACATGTGAGTGTAAAACAGATAATGTTGGCCAATACAAATGCCACATTAAATAATGTGGCAGATCTAACATGCTAGTTTATTTTTACCAAATGGCGAATGTATCATAAATGTTAATACAAATGCATAATGTTATTTTAATTAGAACACAGTACGGTCCAATACATAGGTGATATTAACATTAATTGGATACGTGTGCATAGAAAGATGAAACTATTAATGTTTAATTAGGTATTCTGTTTGACCTCTACGAACACAATTACAGGAGACATGTTTAAGCTACTGTAAGTATTGGTCAGCAATACAGTTCTTGCAATAACAATAATTGTGATGCTTCTTCTGTGCCACAACGTCATATATTATGTTCACTTTCCACACAGACGCCAAATAACAGCGGGTGCAATCATATTGTAGCTGTTGTTATACACTACAAACCCACCACTGACATTATATGGCAACATGCAACTGTCAGCAAAGTCTCGGACACAGAAATTACGTTGCATAATGTTAAGTATGACGAGTATGATGTGAAAGTTGTCGCAACTAACAACGAGAACGTCACCTCGACATGCAGGATTGTCACAGCAAATTTCTTACCAAGTAAGTTGACTTTGCATTATATATATATTACATTTGAAGCATACACACACACATATATATATATATATATACATATACACACATATACTCACATACTCACACCACAACATACATACACACGCATATATATATATATATATATATATATATATATATATATATATGTATTTTTAGTGTAGTAAGTATAGTATATATATGTATATATATATATATTATATATATATATATATATATATATATATATATATACATGTGTGTGTGTGAGTGATGTGTGTGTATGTATGTGTGTTTGTGTGTGTTTGTGTGTGTGTGGTGTTTGGGTGGGTGGGTGTAAAAACTCACTCACTCACTCACTCACTCACTCACTCACTCACTCACTCACTCACTCACTCACTCACTCACTCACTCACTCACTCACTCACACACACACTACACACACACACACTCACTCACTCAAACACTCACTCACTCACTCACTCACACACACACACACACACACACACACACACACACACACACACACTCACACACTCACACACTCACACACTCACATACACACACGCAAACACACACACAGACGCACACACGCACACACACTCACACACTCACATACACACACGCAAACACACACACACAAACACACACACACACACACACACACTCACACACACTCACATACACACACACAAACACACACACACACAAACACACACACAAACACACACACACACACACACACAAACACACATACACACACACTCACACACTCACATACACACACGCAAACACACACACATACACACACACACACACACGCACACACGCACACACACACACTCACACACTCACATACACACACGCAAACACACACACACACACACACAAACACACACACACTCACACACTCACATACACACACATACACACACTCACATACACACATACACACACGCAAACACGGACACATCAATATACAGAAACATATAAGAGACACACACACAGAGACAGAGAGACAAAGACAGAGAGAAAGACATAGAATAAGACAGCCAGAGACAGATAAACAAGGGAAGCAATATTTGTATGTGTGTGTGTGTGTGTGTGTGTGTGTGTGTGTGTGTGTGTGTGTGTGTGTGTGTGTGTGTGTGTGTGTGTGTGTGTGTGTGTGTGTGTGTGTGTGTGTGTGTGTGTGTGTGTTGTGGTGTGTGTGTGTATGTGGGTGTGTGCATGCTTGCTTTGCGTGGGTGCTGGCGTGCGCGAATGTGTACATGGAATGAAGACGGTAGAGCTATATTTGTGCTAGTGGTGAAACTATTGGAACAGTGTCAGTAAACACTTTCTTACCGCACTGCTTTTATCGGAACAACTGCCTGTTTGATTTGATTAAGCAGTAGTTACATAAATACATCACGGTACTATTGACGACTTTTGTTGTGATGGTGACATGTCTTCAGAATTGACATGTCCACTGCCTCCGACAATACAACATGCGACAGTCAAGGCGAATGGGTTAAGGTATTTGGACACGACAACGTACACGTGTGAGTCCGGCTACCGCAGCAGTGGTCAACACCTTTACCTCGTCTGCAGCAAGAACGCTACGTGGGAGGGCGAACACATCGTGTGTACAGGTATCACACCTACACCTATGTTGTCGAGTATATATTGAAGAGTGTATTCTTGTTCAAACAGGTAATCGATATCACGACAGGTAAGAGGATACGACTAAGCTCACCATATCAGGGTATTGATAGCTGATTGAGTAATCTTCACGATCTTCGTAATCCGCGTTTAAATATTTAATATATTATAATATATATTATATATATATATATATCATATATATATTATATATATTATGTATATATTATGCATATATATATAATATATATACATATATATTAAGTTTTGTAGTATATATATATATATATATATATATATATATATATATATATATATATATTATATAATATATATTGTGTGTGGTATGTGTGTATGTGTGTACATTAGATATGTCTAATTTGCTGGCTGATCTGTAATGTAATCGTCGATCAAAGCGGAATAATTCTCTGCCTAAATATTGCTGGGCTAATTATTCATCCAAAATCTATATAAAATGCTCATATTCAATCTCACTTTTAAGATAGATGAGTAAGTAATATATATATATATATATATATATATATATATATATATATATATATATATATATATATATATATATATATATATATGTATATATATACATACATACAACTTGATCCTGGGACATATATTTTAACCTGATTGCATAACGTTGTTTTAGCTATGAGTTCTACAGTTCAAGCAGGAGCGTGGATCGGTATTGCTGCGGCGACATTCGTTCTTGGAATTGCCATAGGAATCGTCGTCCCGCGATGTGTCACGAGGTGAGTAAGTAATAATTAATGAACAAATGTAACCTTGTGAATTTTAAAATAATACAGCGTTGGTGGTCTGTGATCAGCTGCTTTTGCTTGGTACAGGAAGTGTCAATTCTTTTCTGAATGTGACTGCCAGAAAACAATCGTTTTGTAAAGTTACGTTTTAATAAATCACTAATATGTTTAATACGTTTGTAACGTGAAACTTTACCTTGTCTGATATAATAGTATTATTATTTATCAATGAATCATGGTAGGCGCAACTATTTAACAATCTTGTCATATCACACCTATAGGATGCGGTTTAACAACCATGATGCGAACGGTGAAGGTCACGAATCAGAACAACCCTCAATAGAAATGGAAGCAGGTAAACACCCTTAATATATGTATATTATAATTATGTCTGTATTGTATTATAATAGGAACATAGTCATCTGTGGATGTACATGACAGGTTGTGTAATTGGCACAACAAATACGATGCAAAATGTATCTAATAATTTACATTGTTTACGCATGTTGTGTTGCATGTTCAGTGCTGTTCGATTTAATTAACCAACAACATTATTTTATTATTCTATTTTGCCAGATGTTTCCGATTACGGTCATCTAACGACAGTGCCACGAGAACCGGATGTGCCGAACATCTATGACGTCATATCCGAATAGACATGTCTCGCACCACTGATACATTTGTAGGAAAATATGTTGGTTGTCATTCACTGACACTGCTCAGTACGTTGTATGATATCAGGGTGCATGAGTATGCTGCCCACGCACGTGTATGTGCTGGTGTATGTATGCATGTGTTTGTGTTAACCATTGTAATGTAAAATCGCAGAGCCATCGCAAAGTGACACAGGCAACACTAAACTAATACTTTCAATGTTTACTTGTGAGTGTGAGTGAGTTTATTAGATAATACATTAATACATGCAAATAAATAAATTATATTCGATGCATAAACAAATAACGAAATAAGCATATATATAATATTTACCGAGGATAAACACATTAAAGCACACAATAGCATACTTGGTTCCAATGTGGTCCTCCAAAAATACTAAGAATGAATTTAAAAAAATGTAAAACAAATACATAAATAAATAAACACAGTAATACAATAATTAAAATATAAATATTTTCAAATATGGATAAACAAATGTCATTAATAAGACAATGTGTTAACATAAAAGATGCTCTACTAAGATATAATAACATGATAATATGTAGTAAGACTAAATTAACAAAACAGTATTTAAAATGCCACTTTAAGATGATAATTTGTCAGACATCTATCTGCTGTATAATAGGGTCGTTACCGTTTTTCTAAGACGGTTTTTAAGTTGACATTGCTTTATTTCGGTAGGCAGTTTGTTCCAGCGGTCTCTGTTGGAATAAAAAAAGTTTGCCCAGCACCCTTCACTCTTGGAATGACATATGCCAAGTTGCTGGCTCTTGTAGGGTATCTATGGTGTACCATTTCGACATTTGTTCTTAAAGGGAACCAAAAGGGAAAAGTTACATGCTATGCACGTGAAAGAGTTAATAAAAACGAACTATTCTGAACGGTAATCACATTTTTAAAGTCAGTGGTTTATTAGTAAAAAAATCTGAACACCTTTTCTGTCAAAGTTCGTAAGTCGCGCCATTTTGACTGATGTGTGACGTAGCGAATGTTTGGCACAATGAGCGGCAGATCGGGCAAATCTGTATTTAAAATTCCGTTAAAATAATCGCCAGGTGGCGCTTCGCGATGTTTACATCCGCTTCGTGTACCCGGCGTGTAGGGAACCGAACATGATTTTCGTTCAGAAATAGCTGAATTTCGGTTGCAACGATAAGGGCCAACATTTTCAAGATAGAACTGAACGCGCTGGTAAAGAAGACCCGCCGGAAGCCGAAATGCAGAGGCGAGTAACAAGCCGAGGCGACATTGACAAGTGGTCGAAACTCGCTGAAACTTCGAAACACTGACAGGTATGTTGATGGCCTCGCATTCGATCCCGTGATTCGTCGAGTTTCTTCTTAGTCACAGCCATGCCGTGTATTATTCTACAAATCAGTGGTGTAGTGTCGGATATGATATACACAACGTGAGGTTTCCCAATTTGAAACAAATATCATATGGGGTCATGGCGCTCCGATTTTTGTCAGCCTGACACCCACACAGAGTGACAGGCTCGGTCCTTCGCCCTAGCTTAAAACTGTTTTCAGGAATCAATTTCCAAATTGTCCACAACTGTGACAAAATGCAGATTAATTGTTGTTTTTCAAATACTGGACATTATTATATTAACAGTAGCGACTGTGGCATGCTTTTGTATTATTGATATAGCATGACCTGTGCGGCTATGAAACAGATGTGTGTCAATCATAGATATAAATAGAACACACCAGTAGAACTATAGCCATATAGGGGAAAGATTAATTATCTAACTATGTGGTGTCAATATTGATTGTTCTTTTAATAGGCGTGATATATTTAAAGGGTTGATCTTAATTGCAATGTAACTTTATTGTCGAGGTAACCATAATAGTGGCGAGGTAACCATAATAGTAGCCGTCAGGTTCCATATTGTGCTACTAATATTTCTAATTCACGAAAAACTAATTTAAACATCTGGTTCTGTTTCAGATGTGCCATGATATATTACAAATGACCATGGATTTTATATTCTGTGTTTGGAGCAGACAGTGCTTCCAAATGTAACCGGTTAGACAACTTTCACATGTATCTGCCAACAAAAATGTAAGTATATGTTCATGTATTATAAACAGTGAAATGTGTTGCTCACAATTTATTGACAATGAAAATAACATTAGAGCAACCAGAACACCAAGCAAACTAACATGATACAACATTTATATAATACAAATGATATTTCATACAATGAAAACACCACACATTATTCTATAGTAGAAATATACCCAACAATTAATGTTTAACAGTAACTGATTTAGGATCATTCTAGAACATTTCGAGTAGCATGCCCAGTTGTCCACTATGTCAGAACTAAAAACGTTCCAATGATTTTATAAAAACACAACATGTATTTTACAATGATAATGGATTGAGTTACCTCCATTTTCATATATCACCTGTCAACACAGTTCTTATATAGTGCGGTATCCAATCCTCAAACATGGAGGCAAATACATTTGTATTTGAAAGTATTTAAATACTTTTTAAGTATCTGTAATTGATGTTTAGGAATAAAAAGTATTTGGATCCCTCAAGTGTATTTGTATTTAAATAAATGTCAATGTATTTGACCCAATGTCTGCTTAGCATTGTCCTTTGTCAAAGTGCTTTACACTTTACACCCTGGCATACCTACTTAATTAAACACCATCTCATGACTGTTTGAAGCATCCAGCCAAGCTGTAATTAATTAATCAAGACGGTTTGTGTACAAACGTCCACCATTGTCTATAGCCAGTTACTTGTTTACACAGCTGAGTGAATTGGAGCAATGACGGGTGAACAGACTTGCCCAAGGTTCGACACAGCACCACATGGTTTCGTTCTCGTAGTTGAGAGTCTGAAGCCGAGTCCAAAGCTTTAAACCACTGCGCCACTGTACATAGTTGATATATTTATTTAGGCCTTATTTTATTTCAGGTGTCCAAGTCGGCCATATACAGAGAGTGTTACCGGGTGGATCCATGGCAGGCTTGGTCGAAGGGTACAGAGAGTCATACCAGTGTATACCAGCCATAAGATGGAACTTCTGTGCTCTCAGCGGAGAACAAGATATGGGATAACACTCAGCACTTGTTGACTGCTGCCCTTACAAATTATCAGTTGATTTGTAAATAAGCAGTTGGATTGATTATAAACAAATCAACTGACTCTTGACACCAGCATATCTTGTTTCATTAGCTTGGGCATATATGTACCAATGACTGCAATTCCGACATGGACAGTCATTGTGGGCAGCGGCCAGAGTTCTGACAAAGATGTAATTCACCATTCTCTCTTTCTGTCTGCAATCTGCTGGTGGATCTGCAGGTAAACATACAGCTGTAGTGTCTTCTGCAGCTCCAATTGATTGCGTCCTGACCAGAAAACAGCCATGTTGTCAGGGTTCGCTAGGACGTGGCCGGACGTTCTTGCTAGAGCCATGGTTCCATCCCTATAAATAAACAGGACATACTGTAGTGCTAAATATTGACTGTTTGAATTTACTATGTTTTTATATGAAAAAGATCATTCAATCTGCGCCAAATAAGCAGCATATATGTTACAGTGTAATAGTGAACAGTGTCCTTTACCTTGGTGCAGTGTGTTGGAAGTGGCAATATCAACAACCAGGACAGGATTAAGCTAGATACATTTATCAAGAAAGCAAATGGGACTGTAAGGATGGAACGGGTCATGGATAGAGTACAGAAGTTTTCTGGCAGATGACATACATTCACTAAGATCTTAATTTGACAGCTGACAGGAGTGACAGATACTGAGTTGCATGCACTAGAACTGCATTCATATTATTGCACAGTGCTTGCACAGATAGATAGATGGTGATGCTGCTCCAGCTGCTGTCTTCATTGAATAGAGATGTGTGTATGTTTGTGTGGAGATACATATTACCTCAACTTAGGTATGATAACTGATTACATGATCACTTAGTGTTTATGCACTAGAGTTGATAATGCTCAGTCATGCAATTTCCTAATGTTGGTAAATGTGGTATTGAATACATAATTGGTAAAATAATACTGCGTCTTAGAAACATTTCACTCCACTATGACATTCCTCTCACAAAATGACAATAGCATTTATCGCTACATTGTTTGTGTCATGTTGTATCTTATATTAAGTGCTTTAATTTATATTATCCAATAAACACAAACGTTGGCACCTCAAATATTAAACGAACAGGGATATCTATGACAATGTATATTGTTAACTGGCAAAATGTAATATTGAGACATCACACTAATGTGCATGGTGGATCATCTGACTTACTTGCTAAACTATTGGATTAACTTTTTGTTGAATTACATTAGTGATTTGCACGACACAATGGTTGAGGGTAGAGAATTCCACTCATTGTGGTGGAGAAGAAACTGGTTCCAAATGTTTACCGAGTGTTCACCCAAAGATCTAGAGTTGTATTGGATAGAGTGATCTTGTGGGATATCCACAAGTCCACGTTCCATCTACTATATTATGCTAGTCTATTAATGTTTCTTCTTGTTCGCTCAGTGTGTCCCCAATATTTCAAGAAACTACCAATAAAGGCAATATTGCAAATTTGCAAAGTGATTTTTTTACAGTACATAAGTTATGTTTCATCATAGCTAATTATTCATCCTTTACTGTAAGCCTGTAACATGTCCTAGTATCAATGTTGTATGAGTATCTGAACTGATACAGCACACAAAATTTGTAATTTGTTCTCTCACTGAACAAATAACATGAATGATTGAAAACAACATTCGCAATGCTATTTTTTAATGTTTGAATAATATGTTTACTGAAAAATATAGCAGTCATGTTGGCACTTTCAGAGCGGTCAACCTGAAAATAGGAACTGCATGCGTAGCTACGAAACTCGAAAGGCAGTACTTTTGAAAACTTATTTAGCGAGTGATATCAATGTGCCTATATTATCGTTCATGCGGATTGACTATGACGTCTATGGTCTGGCTTGCATTCAGCTGTTTTTTTAGTGTTATTGACATGTAGCTTTACCTTATTTTTATGCCTCTGTTCATGCAAACGTGATATATACCATTCAAAGAAGGATAAAATAAAACTAATAATAATGAATAACAATATCGGACGGCCTAACTCGCTTGGACCTAGTTAGCGGCTCCATGATCCCGTGTACATACCTTCTAGAACGTTAAGTGTGGTGGACGTTTATGAACAATATCAGTATGTACCTAAGTCATCTCGACAGACATCGCAATGTGTCTAATGGTACAAGATTTAGATACAGAAGACTTAATAATATTTACTAACCTTCTTGCGCGCTTTGATGACTTGGCTACGGCGACGGAAGGATTCGACCGGTAACCCGTTTCGACGACTATCGTTGGTGACTAAATATCGCGCTAATATCGTTTGCACAGCTCCATACTTCAAAACTCGACGTCGCCGACGTTTCTGCGGATCTTGACCTAGTATATACGGTGAGAAACATCCTATTCGAAGCAACGTTCTTCGAACGGATGTCCTTCTTCGAAATTCGCGTATCTTACAACATTGTGTTTACAACGGCGATAGCACTGACGCACGTAATTGGACACGTGACTTTAAGGCCGGTTCTGCGTGCTGAGTGGTCAGACCACGGTCAGACAACAGGAAGACGCGCACCATGGACGCCTCTATGAAGCCGATGATTTCAGTAGAATTATCCACTTTGGAATTATTTTACTAATAAACCACTGGCGTTAAAAATGTGATTACCGTTCAGAATGGTTGCTTTGTATTAGCTCTTTCACGTGCATAGCACGTAATATTTCCCTTCTGGTTCCCTTTAAATATTCTGGTGCCTTTAGATTTATAATATTGAACATGTGGCCCAGTTTTAACTGTTCTACTCGATATTCCCGATAGGGAGTAAACCAACCAAGTTAGCACTCTACCCGTCAAATACGATCTAAACCAACATATAGAGAGTTCATCAACACCTATACCACTAAGTCTCTTTAAAAGAATGGCTTGATCCACAGTATCAAAAGCTTTTTGCAAATCCAATAATACCATACCTGTGTAATTGCCATTATCACACTCTTGTTTAATGTAATCGTTTAGGTAGATCAAACATGTATAAGTGGATTACGACGACCGAAAACCAGACTGAAATTTATATAGTAGTTTGTATTCCGTTAACAATGTGTTCAGTTGATTAAACACTTTTTTGTCAAATACATTAGCTATTATACTTAGCTCAGAAATTGCTCTGTAGTTCTCAACATTTGTCTTACTCTTCTTTTTGTACCCATATATTACTTGTACTAGATCATAGGACAGATGATGCTAACACAATGAATTAAAGCACATAGAAAATTGGTTTTGCATAATACCGTTTAACAAGAGCTATGATGTAAAGTTTAAAGCGATGGAGTCTCCGTCGAGAGTATCCGGGTTCAAGACATTCTAGTGCAGCTTCAACCCTCGGGCAAATAACTTCGTGCACTCCATGTTGCTTCAGTTTATTCAGCTGTAGGCATCAGTGTATGTCTATAGACGTATTAACGATTATAATAGTTTATGCACAGTAACTATTTCCTGGCTTCTGAAGTCTTCATGACTGGTCATAGGTAAATGTGACATCTTACGTTGTCGCACATTTGTGTTGCATATGTTCGTATTATATTTACTAAAATGGCATATAGCATGTCAGTGGTTTATGTGTCCGTTGTGTGTACTGTGAAAATTCATTACTCCAACATGTTTATCTGCGTGTGTGCATACCGAATATCTGCTTATATGTGCTATGTACGGTAGGCATTGGAAATCTAACTACTCACATGGTACATTGCGGGAAATTTTTCCCCTGTTTTATATATATATATATATATATATATATATATATATATATATATATATATATATATATATACATATACATATACATATACATATACATATACATATACATATACATATACATATACATATACATATACATATACATATACATATACATATACATATACATATACATATACATATACATATACATATACATATACATATACATATACATATACACACAAACACAAAAAGTGAGCAACATAAACTTGCCCAACCTAAATAGATTACACACACACACACAACACACATACACACACACACACAACACACACACATACACACACACATACACCAGAAAACACACACACACACACACACACATATATATATATATATATATAATATATATATATATATACACATGTTTATGCATGTATGTATGTATGTATGTATGTATGTATGTATGTATGTATGTATGTATGTATGTATGTATGTATGTATGTATGTATGTATGTATGTATGTATGTATGTATGTATGTATGTATGTATGTATGTATGTATGTATGTATGTATGTATGTATGTATGCATGCATGCATGCATGCATGCATGTATGTGTATCCATACACACATACATTAAAGGTGAGAGTTTAGTTTTTATATCGCAAGTTTTTTAAATTTACCTTTAATGTGAAACTGTCTTTACTTGGTTGCATTTTATGTAGCCATACTAATTTATTATTTCAATTTTTATCACTTGTTTGCTTGTTTATTTATTTAACTACATGTACATAACCGTTAACTGTCAGCTTAGGTTTGACATCTCCAGTTAATTTGTTTTCTTATTTATATAACTACACGTATATGTGTTTTTCAACGTCCCAACCGTATTCATGTGATAACATCAATATGGTTTCGCTGCTAAAAATAGACAAATGCTTCACCCAGAAACAATCGTGCATGTCAAGACAGCGGCCTCGCCCATACTGTAAGCGCTATAAATCGTACGCATGTCAGAAATCCGGCGCGTTGAGGTTAAACACAAGACATTAATTTACCAAATTTCATGTCAACGCTTATTCCCATTAATAAAAGCTTGACCAGAGTTGTCATGTTCTACCTCATCAGGAATACCTCTTTGAAAAACAATTTAACTTACCGGCACATCAAATGGCCCAAGAAGCACCTCGTATCATTGCTTCAGACATTCACCAGAATCGACACACTTATGCACTCATTCTTCACTCGCAAATTACGGACGAACAACATATAATAAGCAGCCAGTCGATTGGTATATCTATCTTCCAAAACTGTAGAAATTAATGCGCTATTAAAATATGCCGTAAACATGGGTGATCGGCAAAATGGACCCCCTAAGAAACAGTTGTTGTTATTGGGTGCATAATTCTAAACATTTGTTTGATGTCTTATATCTAGACTCACTATTGGATTTTGTGTGAGTCTACATATCATAACAAAATATTTAATGGATGTTTTTATGACAAGTTATCTGTTTGCGCATTTCGATGCCTGCTTACTCAGACGTTATATATAGAAATAACAACATAACAAAATGTACACTGAGATAAATAAAACCTTAGTGTTAGACATTATACCGAATTTGTAGATATACCCGTTTACCAGTGCTGAGATCACATCTGACTGTACTGACGACTGTGTGTCACGTTTGAAACTCACATGGAGCGCAGGGGCTGAACTCTTCCCAGAGATGTCGAGATGGTGATCGATTGAACAGGTCTACCTTGAACTGTAATATGCTTTGAGTAGGACTGAATACTGCATAATATAGTAACTTGACTTTTTACTCTTTACAATGTTTGTAACATCAACTTAGTTTAAAAATAATGTTGATTCGCTCAATTCGAACATGTAATCGTATATCCTATTGTTACTAAAACCTTCATGAGAAATAAACAAACATTAAGAAAAACAATTTTCATTTAGAATACATCTTTGTATCTGTAAAATGAGCCATGGATGACTAGCACCCCGTTTAATCGTAACTTATCCCAAGACCAGTATCCGCACTCGCGCCACTCGCAGTTGCTGACATTACATCTAGCTGATCGCTCAGCGAAACTCATATATTTACTCGAAATGTGTCAGCTCCTGTTAAATCGTATCTAATTAACTATTTGTGGCAATTAATTAACCACTAATATAATAAATCTTATTAAATTGTAATGTCCTTATTTTATTCAGATAGTTCTATTTTTGTTCGATGGCAAGGGCGGGTCTGATGATTTAGTCTAAACATTTATGCTTGATAAACCTAATAGCGGTGCATAACGACACTTCTTTGTTGATGTGTGGTTACTCCCGGTTTGTGCTGCCATCCGTGGAGGCAGCCCATACATAACAACGAACAAAGTGTTAGACAGCGCCCAGAATACCACAGAAGAGCCCTAAATAACACGCTTCACGCCTTTGTTTCAATCTGCGTTCACACGGGCGGTACGTAATAGCCAGTTTGCATGTATATCACGAATCCATGTTATTTGGCACTGCGCCTAATTTAATTACTAATTTAATTGTAATGCCGACCTATTTGACATCGTAAAACGTCGCGGTAGAATTTCTGACTATGCTTTGGAAATAGATTGGGGCAAGGGAATACGATTCATTTTTCATGGAGCGTCATAACATCTATCATCGTTCTATCGTATTCTGATAAAGTGTGCCCACGAGTATTATACATCATTTTGCAATGTGGTGTTCCTCTTATTTGTTATTCGAACGCCCTTAAACAGAAGAGCTTATATATTGATGTCAGGTGGAATTTTAACCTTCCTAAGAGTCTTGCCATTGACGGAACGTGTGCGAGAGAGGTAGACCAGTACAAGAACATCAGTATCATCTTCAATGTCAAACTCATATTTGGCCCGTATATAGCTGTAATTAACGGAAAGTACAAACAAAAAACATGCAAATTTAAGTCAGTGTTATTCTAATTGAAGAGAGAACAAAACATTTCTAGTGCGATTAATTTTAAATTGCGATAGTTTAAAACGCCGACAAGAAGGATACTGTTTTGTAGCAAGGGAACTGGAGATGTTTAGAGTCTGAAGAAACTTCCTCACTGCTTTATGCATGTACATTATTTTAGACTTGCCTACTTTTTTATACTCCCTTGCCAGGAGACTTAACAGTTCTTGCAAAAATATTGCGGCGCCGCACTACACACTGGCCATCATACAACACAAGGAATCTAAATATAACTGAGCTATCGGTATAACATCTGCCGACGTATTTAATAACTTGTACTATATTATTTTATACAACATCCACGTGGTACTATAAAATGTGTGTGTGTGTGTGTGTGTGTGTGTGTGTGTGTGTGTGTGTGTGTGTGTGTGTGTATGTGTGTGTGTGTGTGTGTGTGTGTGTGTGTGTGTGTGTGTGTGTGTGTGTGTGTGTGTGTGTGTGTGTGTGTGTGTGTGTGTGTGTGTGTGTGTGTGTGTGTGTGTGTGTGTGTGTGTGTGTGTGTGTGTGTGTGTGTGTGTGTGTGTGTGTGTGTGTGTGTGTGTGTGTGTTGGAGGCCTGTGCTCTCTCCCTATTTAATCTCTCCCGCTCTGTCTTTCCATTGATTGAGTGGCACTTAACAAATTATGATTTTAACATACCACGCAAAGCCGAGGTTCCTTTTTACACATACACAGGTGACACACCCTACTACTATTAACGTAAACACTATATGTCATATGTCATACCAATGTCAACCTGTAAGTAGTCACGTTGAACATGCGTAATGGAGTAGAACACTCATAGTTGTGAATAACCAAGCAGGTGTCCTGTTCTTTTAAATAATCAAGTTTACCGTGGGACACACATACACACCGACATAGATGCAAGCGAGCAATATGTTTCGTTCAGCAGTCTGTGTCGTGGGACTGTTGCTGTTCCTTTGCTTCATCGACGATGTCACCGTCAGAATCACGTTCCAAGGAAATGACAACATCAACCTGTTTGTCAAGGAATCATCAGACGTTTCGGCGCACGAAGTATTGAGACGACACAAAAGAGAAACTCAAAGTATGGCAATCAACTATTGTTAGGAAAGTAACATATTCGATGGTGACAAAAGAGGGGTGGTGGTGGATGTCATCCATAGGATATTTTATGACGCGACGAGGCGATTAATAATTACAGCAAACGTAATTACAGTAATTTTCAGAACATTTTGAAATAACGATTTGCGCCCTAAACATTAATTAATGATATGGATATGTGTAATTACTTGTTGAAAATATACGTACATGTCGGTGATATTTAGAGTTACACAGTGATCCAATGTACGAAAATAGCATCCTGTTAATATTTTCGGCGACAATTGGTAGGCTTCGACGAAAATGGTACCATGAGAGTCGATTATATGCAATGTTTTCTATCTACATTATTATATAGTGTTTCCCTGAATATACACATGCATGTATATATGTATGTATGTATGTATGTATGTATGTATGTATGTATGTATGTATGTATGTATGTATGTATGTATGTATGTATGTATGTATGTGTGTATGTGTGTATGTGTGTATGTGTGTATGTGTGTGTATGTGTGTATGTGTGTATGTATGTATGTATGTATGTATGTATGTATGTATGTATGTATTTTGTATGTATGTATGTATGTATGTATGTATGTATGTATGTATGTATGTATGTATGTATGTATGTATGTATGTATGTATGTATGTATGTATGTATGTATGTATGTATGTATGTATGTATGTATGTATGTATGTATGTATGTATGTATATATGTATAATATGTATGTTCGTGGACTCGCATATCTTTCAGTTTTGCATGCATCGGTAGGAAATTGTTCATGTGATTTAGTGAGACCCCTGGGGTGGTTCGTAGAAATAAACCTTTCTAAAGTGGTCCAAGGGAGACGATACCACGAGAGGCCTCAGTAGTAGATAAACTTAATGTGCTTTTGCAAAGGAATGTTTTGAATATATCATGAGAATTCGAATAGTAAAACATGATATATACAAATCATAATTAATTTATTAATTGTCCCTGTCTGGTTACTTCAAGAGTTAATAGCTGCTATGACCAATTTCTTTCTGATGATAATAATTATTTGAATTATAAACACATGATGTTACATTCAAAGTTGACATTTGTGAAAGGACCATTCAAAAATAGTTATTATATATTGATGAAAACCAATGTACAAATAAAAACAATAATAATTTAATAAACATGTGACTATTTTGTTGCATTGTATAGATTTGCCTGCAAAATGTATGAAACGTTATATTTGTACCTGTTTTTTTAAATGGCTTTACATTATGTGGGGAGATGGGTCCTGTTTTCAGTATATTCCATTCTTCAATACAACAACTTGGAATGAACATTAAGCATGTTCTTTAATTTTGGGAATGATTATTATATATATATATATATATATATATATATATATATATATATATATATATATATATATATATATATATATATATATATATGGTTATATATATAAATTATATATAATAATATATATATATAACTAGGAACTAATAGTAATTTTTGAAATTTTCCCTTAGGGAATATGGCTGGTCCCGCCAGAGCTTGCCGGGGAAAGTCAGCTGTGCTGGTTCACTTCTGTTTGAGCTGCCAGCAAGGACTGACCAGTTGTATTGAGGAATATTTGGAAGTTATATTGTTGGTTTTGTTCTGTTATTTTGTTTTTCTGATTCCCCCGTGTTCCCACGATTTGAACCGCTACGGTGTGGTGAGTTTTGACTTTGTTGCATCATCGTATTTATTCGTGTGACCCTTTATTCGCGTGTCCGTCGGGTTTGAACTGGTTTTGTCAGGGCGTCAGCCGTAGGCCCCGCATCCCGCTCAACGCTGATCCCCCTTTTCTCTCCCAAACAGGTCCTGTTCGTCGGGGATATTTTTGTGACACGTTTCTCCAGGTATTTTACACGGGAGACTATTATTGTGTATGTTTTCCTTGCTGTGTGATGATGTCCACATCGCGGCGGCGGGCGTACGTCTCTATTACCGCTCCATTCGGGGGGAGGGGCTCTCGTTTTGTTTGTTTATCACTCCAAGCGTGCGTGAGGATGTTCTATCCCGCTGTCCACTGTTTCTTGTCACTTGTATTTGACTCACCCACCAAACCCAGTTTGAGTAATTCTCTATTGCATTTGTTTCAGTATTGTTGTGGGATAGGGTGAATGTAAGAGCGACTGGGACACATCCATTCGCTCTTACACCTTACAGTTTGTTGGTTGCTACACATATGATTCTTGGTTTTGCTGTCACGTTGTTTGGTGAGATGACGGATGCGTGTCCACATAGTTGCGCCTTGACATGGCTTCTTCTGATTTACTATGCAACTTGGATATCTCTTAGAATTTCACATGGTTTTACAAGATCAGGCCACATATTTTCTCATCATCCTTCACCTCCATATCTTGTATTCCAGGTTCAACACATACTTCTCTCTCCATATGCATTTACCAGTGTGGATCCAGGGCAGTACTTGTGTCTATCCATTCCATTTCCCTTGTCTTCGTTTACCTATTTCCCATTACCATCGGTGAGTGTTGTACATGAATGTGTATATCCATTCATTCACTCTGGTGTGATGGTCTTTTGAGTTACCCAAACCATTGTCTAGGCGTCTGGCTCCCTGGTGGCGCAGATTCCTCATCCTTCACATACAGGTATTGTATTCTATGGACACACATACAGGTATATATGAATCTAGCGTAATGCATGTGTCTATCCATTCCTTTTCCTTTGTGTCATCTTACATATTTACCTAAACATGCATATCCATTTACAATTACCAGAGATGAGTGTTGTACCTCAATATGTATATCCATTCATTTTTTCACTCTGATGTGATGGTCTTTCAGGTTACCAATAACGTGTATAGCCGTTTCATGGCCCCTGGTCAGGTGGAGTCAGTCATTGAACGTGTCAGGACTCGATCTTTTCACTACAGGTATGCAGGAATACCGACACCAGTATGGCTGTTAGGACAACTTTATAGTGATTTCCTCCGCTATCCCAATGTTCCTTCGTAAGGATGTCATCTGTACTACCATATCATCCCATGGTTGCTATGCGGCATTGAAATATTATATACACTGTTTTCCTTCTACTAACCCTCTGGTATCAATGTTTGCATGCTTTGCATCCTACTTTGGGCACTTATGCCAGCTTGGACAGTCTGGTAAGCATATGTATATACATACTAAGGCCCTGCGCGGGGCGGGTTTCGGCCCGCAGCCCGCGGGGGCCCGCGGGCTGGATTGTTTTATTTGTTGCGGTGCGGTGCGGGTTGCGGGCCAGACCAGTGCGGTGCGGGCCCCCGCGGGCTGGTATCCGCGGGGTGGGGCGGGCTGCAGGCCAGGATATGGCAAATTATGCGGGGCGGGGCGGGCCGAATGATATAGTTGCGGGGCGGGTGCTGGCTCAGCTTTTTCAGCCCGCAGTTTCTCTCAAAATCTGCACATTGTTTGTTCCTAATAGTGGATTACCTGATAGCTGTTTGTGTGTGTGACACTGTGTGTTGCTTGCACGACTGCACGTGTGCGACGAATATAATTATGCTGTGCATGCGTGCATGTGTTCATGTGTTCATACATGTGTGCGTGCAACTAGATGTCGTGCATAGCTGCACATATATATATATGTGTGTGTGTGTGTGTGTGTGTGTGTGTGTGTGTGTGTGTGTGTGTGTGTGTGTGTGTGTGTGTGTGTGTGTGTGTGTGTGTGTGTGTGTGTGTGTGTGTGTGTGTGTGTGTGTGTGTGTGTGTGTGTGTGTGTGTGTGTGTCTGCGTTTAACTATGTTATGATAACATGAGCTAACCATGACGTTTTGGTAAACATGTTGCCGGTGAGCATTCTGGTAACAGAACAGTTTGATAACACTGTTGAAAACATTCATAATATTTCATTGTTTTTTCGTATTGCACTGCCAGCTTTAGTCATTCATTATAGTGTACATACAATAATTCCTAGTAAAAGAAATCACAGAAAAAATACAATTTGCCTAGGAAGGTCACAGGAAATAAGGTCACAAAATAATGTTATTCAGACACTGTCTAGTTAATACAAAGGTTTGGTCTTCATACACGAGCACCATACAAATCTTTTGAATATTTGACAACAGTAAGAAATAAGGTAGCAAAATAATATTATTGTGGCACAGATCGCTACAGACTGCCCTTTTTACACAACCATTGCAATGATGCCAGACCTAACTAACAGCCAAGTTGATTTGGGTTCTCCCTTTAACACCAGTATCACCATTCACCAGGCTGCCCTGTCTTGCTAGGCTGAGTGATGTTTGAACAACTCCCAAGGAGACCTATTTAATTTGGGATACCTGGCTTGGACAAAGGCTTGCTTATCTGAGCCAGACCTTCTCTAACACACAAAGGCAATTAGCAGGCTGGTGGTGCCCAGTTTTACTGCCCAGTACCCACAGGTGCTAATTTGTGTAAATATTACTAAACAAGGCCTGAATGATCTCACATTGGCATTGCTGACTCTTAGCAGAAACGTTTAATTTCTTGATAACCATGTCCAATGTATTTATCATAACGTTTGTTACGAGATATTGACTGTAATATATTAATAAGCATTTAATAACAAAAGTATAACAATTCTTGACGGGTTCTAATACAGATTTCCCTTAATGGATGAGTGTTGGCTGGTGTATATTTAATGTATAATATATTAATGAGTAATGGAAATGTCTGGCAGGATACTCAGCTACCCAATGTGGTAAGCTGTAAAACTACAACAGTGTAAAGCAATTGGCTTGGGATGCCACTTCCTGCCCTAAAGCAAATATTTCTTATCACTTTGCACCACCACTGAGGCACTGACACAATAGCAGGCCTTAGCAGTTGCTATCTAGCAGGGCTGGTTAGAACAGGGCAAGGGGCATGGAAGCCAAGATCAAAAGACAGGCAGGCCACTGCAAAAGAGGCCTGTTGTTGCTAATTGCAGCTGGGTCCACCTTGGTCAGAGGTGACAACTGACTACCTGTTAGTAGATATTAGCTTATCTGGTATGCTCAGTGTTGTCATGGTGAATGACTACAGTGACTTCCAACATAATTATTTCTGTCTGACTGAAAAATGTGGTTTATTGAATTTCAAGTAATTAAATGGTTAAAAAAGACAAGGTGAATATAATAACCATATATATATATATATATATATATATATATATATATATATATATATATATATATATATATATATATATATATATATTATATATATATATATATATATACACAAATTACTTGATTTACAAGTCACTTCAATAACTGTTGCGACACTATTGCTGAACCGTGCTGTGACAGTTGGCCCTACCTTTGTTGCTTGTAAATAAGAATATTAGCAATGCTGGCTTTTATTATAATGTATGATGTGCTATAATTGTGATTACAATTAAGTACATTGAGTGCGGCAATAAAATTTGCCCTTTTACACACTACAAATGTTGTCTAGTGTTTATATTGTTGCAGCAAACAAGCTACGACCACACATAGGCAACCAGTTAACTTACTTTCTGGTAGGATATATATATATATATATATATATATATATATATATATATATATATTATACACAACTAGTTTTAATGTGATGTCATCACTTTGTTTCAGACGACCGTGACTTGTGCAGAGTGCTAAATGAATTACTGGAATTCATTGATAGATTGTCAAAGTTGACTGAAAAACTAACAGACATGTTGGAACAGAAGTGGAGAGCACAACCCGGCCAGACAGATGCTATATTACAGGAATTGTCGAAATTGATAAAAACGTTGGTCGTTTTCGGGGAAACACTAAGGTACCTACTAGAGCAGAAGTGGATAGCACAACGTGATAATATAGATGTTGCGCAGATAGAATTATTGGTGTTGATAAATAAGTTGGTACAACAAATCGACCGATTGAAACATAAATTGGAATCAAAACGTAAATATATGTTGATTGCAACAAAAATAGTGCACGAAAAAGGCATTGCTTTGAGTAGAAGCACTGTTGAACTGGCAAGAGTGCAGAAAACGTATGATGCTGCAAATGAAAATCTAAATAATGCGATGCAGA
Organism: Ridgeia piscesae; assembly: GCA_025642075.2. Taxonomy (NCBI): domain Eukaryota; kingdom Metazoa; phylum Annelida; class Polychaeta; order Sabellida; family Siboglinidae; genus Ridgeia; species Ridgeia piscesae. The sequence goes on along the minus strand of JAODUO010001615.1, from coordinate 22,666 downwards.
GGTCGAAAGTAGCGTCGAATGAATTAATTGATCAAAGGAATGCACTTAAAGAAAAGATTGAGCATGAGGAGAGAGCTAGAAACGATGTCATAAATGCACAGAAATTTGTTTTACATGTTCGTCAAGCGTTGATACGTGCGATTTTATTCAACAAATCTTGGGACAAAATCTTTCGAATGTTTGTGGCCGCAAAACAAGTAGTTATATCGTCAGAAAACGTCCACAACATTGTTGTCAACAGACGGAATACACAATTGTCAAAGGTGATCGAAGCAAATCAACGCTTGAGAAAAGCGGAAAAGACTGAACAGGAAGAATCAAAGGCTCTTGTACAGGCATTATTTGTTTTAGAAGCGACTAAGAACATACACCAAAAAAATCAAAACGAATACGAACAAGTACAACAAGCTTTTATGAAGGGGATGAATGCATTTATCAACACCATTTCGGCGGGAGAGAACGCGAGATGGAAGCAGAAGGAGTCAAATCGAGAAACTGATTCACTGAAAGATACAGCGAAGAAAGCCCTGATTTGCCTAGACAACTGTAACGCCATACCGACTGGATCACCACCTGAAACTAAGTATTCAGAAAGAAACCCCACCGAAGGAGCTGCATCAACCGGAACAGCACTGGATACACTATCCGATTACGTCAGAACCGTGGAGCCAGTTCCGAAAACAACATTCGACAGAATCACAACCACAACAGAAGTACCAGAATCGACATCCAATGATATAAAAACAACCGAAACAGTACCAGAAACAACATCCGATGGAACTACAACCATCACAAAAGTGCCGGAAACAACATCCGATGGAACTACAACCATCACAAAAGTGCCGGAAACAACATCCGATGGAACTACAACCATCACAAAAGTGCCGGAAACAACATCCGATGGAACTACAACCATCACAAAAGTGCCGGAAACAACATCCGATGGAACTACAACCATCACAAAAGTGCCGGAAACAACATCCGATGGAACTACAACCATCACAAAAGTGCCGGAAACAACATCCGATGGAACTACAACCATCACAAAAGTGCCGGAAACAACATCCGATGGAACTACAACCATCACAAAAGTGCCGGAAACAACATCCGATGGAACTACAACCATCACAAAAGTGCCGGAAACAACATCCGATGGAACTACAACCATCACAAAAGTGCCGGAAACAACATCCGATGGAACTACAACCATCACAAAAGTGCCGGAAACAACATCCGATGGAACTACAACCATCACAAAAGTGCCGGAAACAACATCCGATGGAACTACAACCATCACAAAAGTGCCGGAAACAACATCCGATGGAACTACAACCATCACAAAAGTGCCGGAAACAACATCCGATGGAACTACAACCATCACAAAAGTGCCGGAAACAACATCCGATGGAACTACAACCATCACAAAAGTGCAGGAAACAACATCCGATGGAACTACAACCATCACACCAGTGCTGGAAACAACATCCGATGGAACTACAACCATCACAACAGTGCCGGAAACAACATCCGATGGAACTACAACCATCACAACAGTGCCGGAAACAACATCCGATGGAACTACTGCCACCACAACAGTACCGGAAACAATATCCGATGGAACTACAACCACCACAACAGTGCCGGAAACAACATCCGATGGAGCTACAACCATCACAACAGTGCCGGAAACAACATCCGATGGAACTACAACCACCACAACAGTGCCGGAAACAATATCCGATGGAACTACAACCATCACACCAGTGCCGGAAACAATATCCGATGGAACTACAACCATCACAACAGTGCCGGAAACAACATCCGATGGAACTACAACCATCACAACAGTGCCGGAAACAACATCCGATGGAACTACAACCACCACAACAGTGCCGGAAACAACATCCGATGGAACTACAACCACCACAACAGTGCCGGAAACAACATCCGATGGAACTACAACCAACACAACAGTGCCGGAAACAACATCCGATGGAACTACAACCATCACAACAGTACCGGAAACAACATCCGATGGAACTACAACCACCACAACAGTGCCGGAAACAACATCCGATGGAACTACAACCACCACAACAGTACCGGAAACAACATCCGATGGAACTACAACCATCACAACAGTGCCGGAAACAACATCCGATGGAACTACTGCCACCACAACAGTGCCGGAAACAACATCCGATGGAACTACAACCACCACAACAGTGCCGGAAACAACATCCGATGGAACTACAACCATCACAAAAGTGCCGGAAACAACATCCGATGGAACTACAACCATCACACCAGTGCTGGAAACAACATCCGATGGAACTACAACCATCACAACAGTGCCGGAAACAACATCCGATGGAACTACTGCCACCACAACAGTGCCGGAAACAACATCCGATGGAACTACAACCACCACAACAGTGCCGGAAACAATATCCGATGGAACTACAACCACCACAACAGTGCCGGAAACAATATCCGATGGAACTACAACCATCACAACAGTACCGGACACAACATCCGATGGAACTACAACCATCACAAAAGTGCCGGAAACAACATCCGGTGGAACTACAACCATCACAACAGTACCGGACACAACATCCGATGGAACTACAACCATCACAAAAGTGCCGGAAACAACATCCGATGGAACTACAACCATCACAACAGTGCCGGAAACAACATCCGATGGAACTACAACCATCACAAAAGTGCCGGAAACAACATCCGATGGAACTACAACCATCACAACAGTGCCGGAAACAACATCCGATGGAACTACAACCATCACAAAAGTGCCGGAAACAACATCCGATGGAACTACAACCATCACAACAGTGCCGGAAACAACATCCGATGGAGCTACAACCATCACAAAAGTGCCGGAAACAACATCCGATGGAACTACAACCATCACAACAGTGCCGGAAACAACATCCGATGGAACTACAACCATCACAACAGTGCCGGAAACAACATCCGATGGAACTACAACCATCACAACAGTGCCGGAAACAACATCCGATGGAACTACAACCATCACAACAGTGCCGGAAACAACATCCGATGGAACTACAACCACCACAACAGTACCGGACACAACATCCGATGGAACTACAACCACCACAACAGTGTCGGAAACAACATCCGGTGGAACTACAGCCACCACAAAAGTGCCGGAAACAACATCCGATGGAACTACAACCACCACAACAGTACCGGACACAACATCCGATGGAACTACAACCATCACAAAAGTGCCGGAAACAACATCCGATGGAACTACAACCATCACAAAAGTGCAGGAAACAACATCCGGTGGAACTACAACCATCACACCAGTGCCGGAAACAATATCCGATGGAACTACAACCATCACAACAGTGCCGGAAACAACATCCGATGGAACTACAACCATCACAACAGTGCCGGAAACAACATCCGATGGAACTACAACCACCACAACAGTGCCGGAAACAATATCCGGTGGAACTACAACCATCACAACAGTGCCGGAAACAACATCCGATGGAACTACAACCATCACAACAGTGCCGGAAACAACATCCGATGGAACTACAACCATCACAACAGTGCCGGAAACAACATCCGATGGAACTACAACCATCACAACAGTGCCGGAAACAACATCCGATGGAACTACAACCATCACAACAGTGCCGGAAACAACATCCGATGGAACTACAACCATCACAACAGTGCCGGAAACAACATCCGATGGAACTACAACCACCACAACAGTACCGGACACAACATCCGATGGAACTACAACCACCACAACAGTACCGGACACAACATCCGATGGAACTACAACCATCACAAAAGTGCCGGAAACAACATCCGATGGAACTACAACCACCACAACAGTACCGGAAACAACATCCGATGGAACTACAACCACCACAACAGTACCGGACACAACATCCGATGGAACTACAACCACCACAACAGTACCGGAAACAACATCCGATGGAACTACAACCATCACAAAAGTGCAGGAAACAACATCCGATGGAACTACAACCACCACAACAGTACCGGACACAACATCCGATGGAACTACAACCATCACAAAAGTGCCGGAAACAACATCCGATGGAACTACAACCACCACAACAGTACCGGAAACAACATCCGATGGAACTACAACCACCACAACAGTACCGGACACAACATCCGATGGAACTACAACCACCACAACAGTACCGGACACAACATCCGATGGAACTACAACCATCACAAAAGTGCCGGAAACAACATCCGATGGAACTACAACCACCACAACAGTACCGGAAACAACATCCGATGGAACTACAACCACCACAACAGTACCGGACACAACATCCGATGGAACTACAACCATCACAAAAGTGCCGGAAACAACATCCGATGGAACTACAACCATCACAAAAGTGCAGGAAACAACATCCGGTGGAACTACAACCATCACACCAGTGCCGGAAACAATATCCGATGGAACTACAACCATCACAACAGTGCCGGAAACAACATCCGATGGAACTACTGCCACCACAACAGTGCCGGAAACAACATCCGATGGAACTACAACCACCACAACAGTGCCGGAAACAATATCCGGTGGAACTACAACCATCACAACAGTGCCGGAAACAACATCCGATGGAACTACAACCATCACAACAGTGCCGGAAACAACATCCGATGGAACTACTGCCACCACAACAGTGCCGGAAACAACATCCGATGGAACTACTGCCACCACAACAGTGCCGGAAACAACATCCGATGGAACTACTGCCACCACAACAGTGCCGGAAAACATCCGATGGAACTACAACCATCACAACCGTGCCGGAAACAACATCCGATGGAACTACAACCATCACAAAAGTGCCGGAAACAACATCCGATGGAACTACAACCATCACAAAAGTGCCGGAAACAACATCCGATGGAACTACTGCCACCACAACAGTGTCGGAAACAACATCCGATGGAACTACAACCATCACAACAGTACCGGAAACAACATCCGATGGAACTACAACCACCACAACAGTACCGGAAACAACATCCGATGGAACTACAACCATCACAAAAGTGCCGGAAACAACATCCGATGGAACTACTGCCACCACAACAGTGTCGGAAACAACATCCGATGGAACTACAACCATCACAACAGTACCGGAAACAACATCCGATGGAACTACAACCACCACAACAGTACCGGAAAGAACATCTGATGGAACTACAACCACCACAACAGTGCCGGAAACAATATCCGATGGAACTACAACCACCACAATAGTGTCGGAAAGAACATCTGATGGAACTACAACCACCACAATAGTGTCGGAAACAACATCCGATGGAACTACAACCATCACAAAAGTGCCGGAAACAACATCCGATGGAACTACAACCATCACAAAAGTGCCGGAAACAACATCCGATGGAACTACAACCATCACAAAAGTGCCGGAAACAACATCCGATGGAACTACAACCATCACAACAGTGCCGGAAACAACATCCGATGGAACTACAACCATCACAACAGTGCCGGAAACAACATCCGATGGAGCTACAACCATCACAAAAGTGCCGGAAACAACATCCGATGGAACTACAACCATCACAAAAGTGCCGGAAACAACATCCGATGGAACTACAACCATCACAAAAGTGCCGGAAACAACATCCGATGGAGCTACAACCATCACAACAGTGCCGGAAACAACATCCGATGGAACTACAGCCACCACAAAAGTGCCGGAAACAACATCCGATGGAACTACAACCATCACAAAAGTGCCGGAAACAACATCCGATGGAACTACAACCATCACAACAGTGCCGGAAACAACATCCGATGGAACTACAACCATCACAACAGTGCCGGAAACAACATCCGATGGAGCTACAACCATCACAAAAGTGCCGGAAACAACATCCGATGGAACTACAACCATCACAAAAGTGCCGGAAACAACATCCGATGGAACTACAACCATCACAAAAGTGCCGGAAACAACATCCGATGGAGCTACAACCATCACAAAAGTGCCGGAAACAACATCCGATGGAACTACAGCCACCACAACAGTGCCGGAAACAACACCCGATGGAACTACAACCATCACAACAGTGCCGGAAACAACATCCGATGGAGCTACAACCATCACAAAAGTGCCGGAAACAACATCCGATGGAACTACAACCATCACAAAAGTGCCGGAAACAACATCCGATGGAACTACAACCACCACAACAGTACCAGAAACAACATCCGATGGAGCTACAACCATCACAACAGTGTCGGAAACAACATCCGATGGAACTACAACCATCACAAAAGTGCCGGAAACAACATCCGATGGAACTACAACCATCACAAAAGTGCCGGAAACAACATCCGATGGAACTACAACCACCACAACAGTACCAGAAACAACATCCGATGGAGCTACAACCATCACAACAGTACCAGAAACAACATCCGATGGAGCTACAACCATCACAACAGTGTCGGAAACAACATCCGATGGAACTACAACCACCACAACAGTACCAGAAACAACATCCGATGGAGCTACAACCATCACAAAAGTGCCGGAAACAACATCCGATGGAACTACAACCATCACAAAAGTGCCGGAAACAACATCCGATGGAGCTACAACCATCACAAAAGTGCCGGAAACAACATCCGATGGAGCTACAACCATCACAAAAGTGCCGGAAACAACATCCGATGGAGCTACAACCATCACAAAAGTGCCGGAAACAACATCCGATGGAACTACAACCATCACAAAAGTGCCGGAAACAACATCCGATGGAACTACAACCACCACAACAGTACCAGAAACAACATCCGATGGAACTACAACCACCACAACAGTACCAGAAACAACATCCGATGGAACTACAACCATCACAAAAGTGCCGGAAACAACATCCGATGGAACTACAACCATCACAACAGTGCCGGAAACAACATCCGATGGAGCTACAACCATCACAACAGTGTCGGAAACAACATCCGATGGAACTACAACCACCACAACAGTGCCGGAAACAACATCCGATGGAACTACAACCACCACAACAGTGCCGGAAACAACATCCGATGGAACTACAACCATCACAAAAGTGCCGGAAACAACATCCGATGGAACTACAACCATCACAAAAGTGCCGGAAACAACATCCGATGGAGCTACAACCATCACAACAGTGTCGGAAACAACATCCGATGGAACTACAACCACCACAACAGTGCCGGAAACAACATCCGATGGAACTACAACCATCACAAAAGTGCCGGAATCAACATCCGATGGAACTACTGCCACCACAACAGTGCCGGAAACAACACCCGATGGAACTACAACCATCACAACAGTGCCGGAAACAACATCCGATGGAGCTACAACCATCACAAAAGTGCCGGAAACAACATCCGATGGAGCTACAACCATCACAAAAGTGCCGGAAACAACATCCGATGGAGCTACAACCATCACAACAGTGTCGGAAACAACATCCGATGGAACTACAACCACCGCAACAGTGTCGGAAACAACATCCGATGGAACTACAACCATCACAAAAGTGCCGGAAACAACATCCGATGGAACTACAACCACCACAACAGTGTCGGAAAATATCCGGTGGAACTACAACCACCACAACAGTGCCGGAAACAACATCCGATGGAACTACAACCACCACAACAGTGTCGGAAAATATCCGGTGGAACTACAACCACCACAACAGTGCCGGAAACAACATCCGATGGAACTACAACCACCACAACAGTGTCGGAAAATATCCGGTGGAACTACAACCACCACAACAGTGCCGGAAACAACATCCGATGGAACTACAACCACCACAACAGTGTCGGAAAATATCCGGTGGAACTACAACCACCACAACAGTGCCGGAAACAACATCCGATGGAACTACAACCACCACAACAGTGTCGGAAAATATCCGGTGGAACTACAACCACCACAACAGTGCCGGAAACAACATCCGATGGAACTACAACCACCGCAACAGTGTCGGAAACAACATCCGATGGAACTACAACCACCACAACAAAGCCGGAAACAACATCCGATGGAACTACAACCACCACAAAAGTGCCGGAAACAACATCCGATGGAACTACAACCACCACTACAGTACCGGAAATAACATCCGGTGGAACTACAACCACCACAACAGTGCCGGAAACAACATCCGATGGAGCTACAACCACCACAACAGTGTCGGAAACTACATCCGATGGAGCTACAACCACCACAACAGTACCGGAAACAACATCCGATGGAACTACAACCACCACAACAGTACCGGAAACAACATCCGATGGAACTACAACCACCACAACAGTACCGGAAACAACATCCGATGGAACTACAACCACCACAACAGTACCGGAAACAACATCCGATGGAACTACAACCACCACAACAGTACCGGAAACAACATCCGATGGAACTACAACCAACACAACAGTGCCGGAAACAACATCCGATGGAACTACAACCACCACAACAGTACCGGAAACAACATCCGATGGAGCTACAACCACCACAACAGTGTCGGAAACTACATCCGATGGAGCTACAACCACCACAACAGTACCGGAAACAACATCCGATGGAACTACAACCACCACAACAGTACCGGAAACAACATCCGATGGAACTACAACCACCACAACAGTACCGGAAACAACATCCGATGGAACTACTGCCACCACAACAGTACCGGAAACAACATCCGATGGAACTACAACCACCACAACAGTACCGGAAACAACATCCGATGGAACTACAACCACCACAACAGTACCGGAAACAACATCCGATGGAACTACAACCACCACAACAGTGCCGGAAACAACATCCGATGGAACTACAACCACCACAACAGTACCGGAAACAACATCCGATGGAACTACTGCCACCACAACAGTACCGGAAACAACATCCGATGGAACTACAACCACCACAACAGTACCGGAAACAACATCCGATGGAACTACAACCACCACAACAGTACCGGAAACAACATCCGATGGAACTACAACCACCACAACAGTACCGGAAACAACATCCGATGGAACTACAACCACCACAACAGTACCGGAAACAACATCCGATGGAACTACAACCACCACAACAGTACCGGAAACAACATCCGATGGAACTACAACCACCACAACAGTGTCGGAAACTACATCCGATGGAGCTACAACCACCACAACAGTACCGGAAACAACATCCGATGGAACTACAACCACCACAACAGTACCGGAAACAACATCCGATGGAACTACAACCACCACAACAGTACCGGAAACAACATCCGATGGAACTACAACCACCACAACAGTGCCGGAAACAACATCCGATGGAACTACAACCACCACAACAGTGACGGAAACTACATCCGATGGAACTACAACCACACAACAGTACCGGAAACAACATCCGATGGAACTACAACCACCACAACAGTACCGGAAACAACATCCGATGGAACTACAACCACCACAACAGTGCCGGAAACAACATCCGATGGAACTACAACCAACTCAACAGTACCGGAAACTACATCCGATGGAACTACAACCAACTCAACAGTGCCGGAAACAACATCCGATGGAACTACAACCACCACAACAGTGCCGGAAACAACATCCGATGGAACTACAACCACCACAACAGTACCGGAAACAACATCCGATGGAACTACAACCAACTCAACAGTGCCGGAAACAACATCCGATGGAACTACAACCACCACAACAGTACCGGAAACAACATCCGATGGAACTACAACCACCACAACAGTACCGGAAACAACATCCGATGGAACTACAGCCACCGCAACAGTGCCGGAAACAACATCCAATGGCATTGTGACCTCCGAACAAATATCGGAAACAACTTCCATAGGTAGGTTGATTACTGGTTTCACTATTTATGTAGCGTTTGCACTCTCTAATTCTAAAATCTTGTCAACCCTTCTAAAGCAAATAATGATTTATTATTACCTAAATGTGCACCAGTGCAGAATTCGTGGACACATTCACATTGTTATATTAAATTGTATTACCACTCTCTTACGAAACTGGAAATTAAGTCACATAGGAAAACTATAATAAATAGATCTGGCATTGTGACCTTAAAATACCCGGAAATATCATCTATTATAATAACAAAAAAAGGAAATATCAAAATCGACAAACGATGGCACCAGCACACTCGAACAAGTACGAAAAACAACACCTGAACGATCTTTACCACTAACTCTGTACTAGAAACGACATCCGATAAAATCGCAACCACTTTGCCAGTACCGGAAATAACTTCTATGGATATATAAAATATACCGATTAAACTAACATTTAACGATATTGCTCTATTGATATTTAGGCAAATATCTATTGATTATATATATATGTATATATACATATATATATATATATATATATATACATACATAACACACACATATATATATATATATATATATATATATATATATATATATATATATATATAATATACTATACATATATACATATATATATATATATATATATATATATATATATATATATATATATACATACATATAAACACATATATAGTTTGTTATGTTATTATATATATTCATCAACAAATTCAAATGGCTTTAGAAATGTATATAATTATTTTAAACACAAGTTTATATAATACATGTCGGACAGGTCTCTTATGACAATGCACGACGCAGTGTTTGATATGATGTTTTATCTGGCGGAATTAGTAACGTGATTCACTTCTATAACCGTGAGAGTGTTGGTAAAGATAAAGGTTGATGGTGTTGCACTCAAAATGTTATTGTTACATTGGCAAATTTCGACATAGTGATTACATCAATTATTATGTAACAAATAATGAAGCAATTTTGAAGCAATATTGTCATAGTAATATTATCAGTTCAATCAAACATCGCCTATTGACCAGCTAAAGCAAATGTCAATCATTTACGCATTTCAATGATATAAGTTGCTATATTTGTTATGGAAATTTAGTTATGGAAATAAGACATGTGGTGTATCTGCAATGTCTGTAGATATACGTGAAATGAAGATTAATGTAAACATTAACAACTAAGTGAATATTAAAATACATTGCCACGTATGTCTTTATTTACGCATTCGCTACGGTTTACATTCAGAACACTCGTATACTCTATAACATGTTAATAGTTTATTTGGGGTGTTCTGAACACATGGTTATTTTACGTCGTTTCTGTTTGTTTTTCGAAGATCAAGAAATCTAGGAGTAAAATCGTAAACATACATACGCAACGTTCCATTATCATGATATTGTTTCCACTAATAACCACAAGAAAAATGCGTTTTGGCATCAGTTATTTATTAGTTATTAGCAAGATACGAAGTGTTTTCTCAGTGGTTCAGTGGCTACAGCTTCAGAGCTTCAGACCCTCGACTAAGAGAATCCGCGTTCGATTCGTGTGCTGCCCTGTCAAACCTTGGACAAGTGTTTTCACTCTACATTGCTCCTATTCAGTCAGCTGTATGAATGAGTACCTGTGGTGGATAGTCGTGTACGAATAGTCTTCGTGCATTAATTGCAGCGTGGTTGGATGCTTCCCAGAAAAGCCGAATGAATAGGTCTGCCTGGGAATACAGTGTATAGAACTTCGACAATTCTGAGGAATGGTTATTGCGCTATATGTGAACTTGCTTTACCTCTTATTTCCCATACGTATTATGTAGCAGTTGTGACATGATGTGTTTTCAGGTAGACAGTGTGGTGAATGCTATGTCAAACCGGCAGTAACATCAAACAGTCTGATGCCGTGCAAGCTGAACGTAGATGACCAAATGTGTGATGGTTTGGCCAAGTTGGCGAAGCTTTCGGAAGAATTAAAACATACATGGGAAAAAGCTCAAGAGAAATGGAAGCGAGTGAAAGAGGCGATTGCTCGAGAAAGAAAAGCTTGGCGACAAGCAATGGAGGCATCGCTTAAGGCAATACTAGAAGGTAAATCACCAAAAGAATCTTGGAAGGCTGCAAATGATGCGTATAAAAGGGCAAAAGGAATTCCGCTGAAACCCAACGAAGAGCATACGTGGCCACCAAAACGGCCAAGAGACCTCCCTTCTATATGGCCACCAAAGCTAACTCCCAACCCTTTACCGTTACCGCCACTCCCATTACCATCCCCACTGCCGAAACCTGTTCCGTTTTCGCCGATGCCAAATCCCTGGCCACCATACTGGGATCCGAAGTTGCCACCAGTAATGCCGCCTCCTTGGCTGCCGGACTGGTTATCAGACGGAATGCCAGACTGGGTTCCAGGATGGCCACCAAGATGGCGAGTTTGGCCGAAATTACCCGACTGGCCGGAGAAGAAGGAGTGGCCGGGGTGGCTATGCATGGGGTAAGTAAAGATGTTTTCTAATAACCAATGAAAATCACGTTTCGTTTTAAATTAATATTTAAAGTTGTGTTCATATAGATGTAACACAAATATTCCAATCTCCAAATGGTTTAATTCAATTCAATGCAGTTTAGTTGCTTAGTTATTTCCAATTTAACGTAATATATAATATGTTTCTATAAGTATCTATTGTTGACATGCTCAATTGGAATGATAATGACGGTGTAGGCGACAATATCTGAACGTACTCGAATAATATATAATGGAAAACATTTGCTAGACAGCTGGACGTTTTCCTGTTACAAACGAAGGCAGTAAAATGGTGTGCAATGTTAATTAAGTAGATCATTCAAATATATTATATCGTGAAAAGAGTGTACTAATGGTATTCCAGTTGATTGAACGAACTAAACACCTATTATGTTGTGTAAGGCTCACAAGATATATTTGCCTATAAATGTTCAAGATTAGCTTCGACTGAGCATTTGCCCAAAGTATTCGGAAAAGGCAACAACAGTTGCCGGACTGGTATAAACAATATGGGGTATTTATTGCGGAATATGATAGACACTAACAATATAACTAAATATATATATATATATATATATATATATATATATATATATATATATATATATATATGAAAACAAGAAAATGGTACTCTTATAAATGCTTAAATAAATGCATTGCTGTTTTATTTTATAATTGTATGAATTAAATTAATGACATAATGATAGTCAGATCTAGCAATTGCCTATACAGTTTATGCACGTTTTTCTCTAATCTTATTCCTTATGTTGATAAATGATATACAAACTGATTATGTGGACACAAGTTCATAAATTCATTGATATACTCACTCACTCACTCACTCACTCACTCACTCACTCACTCACTCACTCACTCACTCACTCACTCACTCACCACCACCACTCACCACTCACCACTCCCACTCACTCACCACTCACTCACTCACTCACTCACTCACTCACTCACTCACTCACTCATTCACTCACTCACTCACTCACTCAGTCAGTCAGTCAGTCAGTCAGTCACTCACTCACTCACTCACTCACCTCAGTCACTCACTCACTCACTCACTCACTCACTCACTCACCACTCACCACTCACTCACTCACTCACTCACTCACTCACTCATTCACTCACTCACTCACTCACTCACTCACTCACTCACTCACTCACTCACTCACTCACTCACGCACAGTAACTCACTCACTCATTCACTCATTCATTCGCTCGTCCCTGCATTGTGTTATGTTATTTTGACATTTCAGGGATGACACCAAACGCGTGCTGCCATATTGTTGTGATGCTTATGAGTTTGATGCAAGGACGATGAAATGTTCTTAAAAATTGAAATGACAACGACCACCCAATTGACAACTACAACCACTCAAGAAACGATGACTACCACCGAACCAACAACGGCGGACATAACAGCAATCGAACTGACGCAAACAACTGTAAAAACAACAACAACCGAAACAACACCCGAACAAAGAATAACAATGTGGCCGTCTACAAAAACAACTGAACAACCAACAGCAATAACATCAACTGATCAAACAAAAAAACCGAAGCAACAGCAAACGAACTACCGCAACCAACAGTCAAAACAACGTGACCGGAGTCAATAACAACAGCAGAAATAATAACAACCGAATTGCCACCTCAACCACCAGCACCATTACCACCGCCACCGCCAACACCACCACTACCACCACCACCACCACCACAACAACATAAACAAGATCAACAACAACACTAACCACAGCCGAACAAACAACAACCGAACAAATAAAAACAACCATAACAGAATCACGGCGAACACTCGGCCAATAGCGACTACGATCTTATTCATGACGAATGCCTTCCAAACAACGTCCACACATCCACGTCGCCAACGACCAACGGGAAACACCACAACATATTGACGACAACGACCACTCGACCAACGATGGCCACCATCCCAACGAAACGACCATCTTCCGAACAACGCGAAGACCCTCTGAACGATGCGAACAAAGAATGGACCAACGACGACAAAATTACGCATTCAACATCGCTGGTGACACAACATGACACAACATGAGACCAAATAGACAAGAACTCTAACATGGCCGACAACATTGGAAGTCACTGATGAAGTTACTTGACATGTTTCTTCTTGAGTGGCGGATACAGCATATATATGGTTATAAAGATTGATTGTTATTTATATACGAATGGTCTTCGAACATTGATTGTAGCATGGCTGAAGAATTCAAAGAAAGCGGCGACGGCGTTCGTTTAAGCGGATCTGCCAGGTGGTAAAGTATAAAGCGCTTTAGTAGTCATTATGACTGGATATTGTGTTTTATATATATATATATATATATATATATATATATATATATATATATATATATATATAACATTATTTAAGAACGGGACTTTTAATGGTACATGTTTATTCTGCAACGGTTAACTTATAATCTAGTTTGGACTTCAATAAATATAATCATGTTGCAAAAACATCGGTGTTTTAGCCCGTTAACCAAACGACGACAACCCACAGCCAAATGTCAACAACCAACATCCAAACAACGACCGCCACCCAGCCAACGACAATCGTCAGCCAGAAATGGCAACCTGACCCCGAACCATGGCTAGTCACCTGTCCTCGGAGATAACAACACTTGGGAGACAGCTGTCACGTTTGAGGGTTACCTGTCCCCGAAGATAACCAGGCAAGCATACTTGGGGTTCACCTGTTTCCGAAGGTAACCAACCAGAGTTTGGGGTCACCTGACCCCGAAGGTAACCGTGAACAGTCATCTGGCCCGTAGATAACTACAGTTGGAGAGTCTTCTGTCCTCGACGTAATCACTTTTGGACAGTCAACTGTCCCCCGAGGTAACTACATTTCGGAGTCGTCTGTCCATGAAGGTAACTACACGTCGACAGCCAGATGTCTCCAGAAATAACCACACTTGGTTAGTCATCTGTCCCCGCAGGTAACCATACTAAGTCTGGTCCAGATGATAACCACACTTGGTTTTCGTAGTCACTTGGTAGCCACAGATAGCTCCTGTCCGAGATGTCCGACCATCGAATCTTGGACGACCGAAGCCAAAGGAAAGGACAGGTCAAAGGTAAAAAGTATTGCAGGGGCAGGGGCAGGGGCAGGGGCAGGGGCAGGGGCAGGGGAGGAGGGGCAGGGGCAGGGGCGGGGGCAGGGGCTGGGGCAGGGGCAGGGGCAGGGGCAGGGGCAGGGGCAGGGCAGGGGCAGGGGCAGGGGCAGGGCAGGGCAGGGGCAGGGGCAGGGGCAGGGGCAGGGGCAGGGCAGGGCAGGGGCAGGGGCAGGGGCAGGGGCAGGGGCAGGGGCAGGGGCAGGGCAGGGGCAGGGGCAGGGGCAGGGGCAGGGCAGGGGCAGGGAGGGCAGGGGCAGGGGCAGGGGCAGGGGCAGGGGCAGGGGCAGGGGCAGGGACAGGGACAGGGGCAGGGGCAGGGGCAGGGGCAGAGGCAGGGCAGGCAGGGCAGGGGCAGGGGCAGGGCAGGGCAGGGCAGGGGGAGGGCAGGGCAGGGCAGGGCAGGGGCAGGGGCAGGGGCAGGGGCAGGGGCAGGGCAGGGGCGGGGCAGGGGCAGGGGCAGGGGCAGGGGAGGGGAGGGGCAGGGCAGGGGCAGGGGCAGGGCAGGGCAGGGGCAGGGGCAGGGGCGGGGGCGGGGGCAGGGGCAGGGGCAGGGGCAGGGGCAGGGGCAGGGGCAGGGCAGGGGCAGGGGCAGGGCAGGGAGGGCAGAGACAGGGGGAACAGGGACAGCAAAGCAGGAGACAGAGCAGGGCAGGGGACAGAGCCAGGGGCAGGGGAGAGCAGGGGACAGGGACAGGGCAGGGCAGGGAGGGGCAGGGCAGGGCAGGGAGCAGGGCAGGAGGCAGGGGCAGGAGCAGGGCAGGGCAGGGGCAGGGCAGAGCGAGCAGGGCAGGGGCAGGGGCAGGCAGAGCAGGGGCAGGGGCTGCAAGGGGCAGGGGGCAGGGGGCAGGGGCAGGGCAGGGGCAGGGCAGGGGCAGGGGCAGGGCAGGGCAGGGGCAGGGGCAGGGGCAGGGGCAGGGGCAGGGGCATGGGGCAGGGGCAGGGCAGGGGCAGGGGACAGGGGCAGGGGCAGGGGACAGGGGCAGGGGCAGGGCAGGGCAGGGGAGGGCAGGGAGCAGGGGCAGGGCAGGGGCAGGGAGGCAGGGCAGGGCAGGGGCAGGGGCAGGGCAGGGGCAGGCAGGGGCAGGAGCAGGGGCAGGGGGAGGGGAGGGGCAAACAGCAGGGACAGACACAGACAGGACAGGGACAGGACAGGACAAGACAGGACAGGACAGGACAGACAACAGACAGACAAGCCAGACACGAACAACACAGACACAGACAAGACAAGTAGAACAGGGCTGCAACAATGACAAACACAGTGTGTACAATAACAGAATAGCGTGACGAAGCTTCAGGCGGCACAAGACATCAACGCTGAATCGTGGAGAATAAAGTAATGGTGATAACTTGATTTATAAATAAAATATATATATATATATATATATATATATATATATATATATATATATTATTTATATATATTGTCTTTTTTGCTTTGCTTTGCTTTGCTTTGCTTTGCTTTGCTTTGCTTTGCTTTGCTTTGCTTTGCTTTGCTTTGCTTTGCTTTGCTTTGCTTTGCTTTGCTTTGCATTGCATTGCATTACATTACATTACATTACTTTACTTTACTTTACTTTACTTTACTTTACTTTACTTTACTTTACTTCTTTACTTTACTTTACTTTACTTTACTTTACTTTACTTTACTTTACTTTACTTTACTTTACTTTACTTTACTTTACTTTACTTTACTTTACTTTACTTTACTTTACTTTACTTTACTTTACTTTACTTTACTTTACTTTATGGATTACATGGATTACATGGATTACTGGTTCGGTACGGCCCCGTTGACACAGCACGGTCGCTGTCGTACGACTGCTCAAAGTAACTTGCATACTATATGTCCGTGATGTAGAATGACATACCGAACACTTGCACATCGAGAAAAGTGGTAAACACGTTTTGAAAAATCCGTAATAATATAATCTAGTTAACTGGAAGATTACCCAGATTTCTATGGAGATGAGCTACGCAGATGCTCTGTGACGTAACATTCGAACTAAGATGAGCGTCATTGCCTGTAATGTCACGTGGGTCGTAAATTATGTCAGTTCGTGTATTGTCACAACGCATATTCTGAAAGGCATCTAATCCTAGTCCTCTTGTTGATCTCACTCCGTCATACACAAACACGCCGTTTGCTACGCGTGTTGGTACTTTTTTCCGTATTATTTTGTCGAAATTAATGGGAATACCAGAAACGGCTGAATACACTATACACTGCCTAAAACATATTACAACCTCAGAAAGAAATCAAAGACAAGCTGCCAGATTTTGTACACTAAACTATTCTAGAGAGCCAGGAACAGTAACCCAAAACCTCCAGTGGGACACCCTCCTAACTAGAAGAAAAATTAAAAGACTTAGCATAATATACAAGATGAAACACAACTTCATAGATATTCCGCTAGATCACTATACCCAACAGAACACTAGATCCTCACGTAAACCCGACAGTCAGCTCTTGCAAATTAGATACTCTGCAAACATATTTGGAAACAGCTTCTTCCCAACCACAATTACATAATGGCATTCTCACCCCCCAAACACTGTCTCAAGTAAATCGCTAAATTCATTTCAAAATAATTTAATCCAACATTTTAACAACCAAGTCAGACGACCCACCATGCGCACTGGCGTGATGTGTCCCTAGGACAGTTTGCCAGTTACAAATACAGATACTTTTGCAAGCCGAACACACATCTCCGGCGTGTAGCGCGTACAGTGTCGCGCTCTAGCGGCATCCGGCAAAAGTGGTTCTGGTGAGCGAATTGTCCGCCAGGAGCGTACCGAAAGTCGTCTACCTCACATTCAGTGACATGAACTCAACTGAACGTATAACAATGACAAAATTATTTATAGCTCTTGAAGGATACTAATTAAAATAAACATAGTAACTGGTATTGTTTCACTGCACAGTTTTGGGCATGTATTGTTGTCAGTTAGTGGGAAATAACACAAATATGGGGTGCAGTGATTCCTGATTTGCTAAATTAGCCCCTCGTGATTCGTGAAAAGTGAAAGCTCTTTTATTGCTGTGATTCGTGATGAGGTGCAACAGCGAGAAACGTTATTTGAAATATATTTACCCTATATACCGAGATTGAGGTATCACTTTCTTAGTGAAATTTTTGAAGTTTATTAACAATTTCCATATCATTGTTATTCTGCATTAGTTGCACACATTCGCTGTTAAGGTCGCAATCATCAGCGAATGTTCAATCGCAAATAACATCCCGCTAGATACATCTGTGCTTGAAGTTGAATATTCCTCCATTAGTGCGGTAGTTGATCTAGATCTCTAGGCCTGCCACCCGCCCCCCCCCCGCGAGGGCGTTAATATCTTGATGAACAGAGAACACAGTTCTTTGATTTATCAAACCTGTTATTATCGACATATTCGTGGATCTGTACTATTATTTACAAGACATTTCCCTGTAAACTACCATCATATTTACAACCAATACACTCTGGTAAGAAAACCTATCCAGTTTCGATCACCTAGCCTAGGTCTGGCTAAATTGTTGTCCCTAAAGTCAATACCAGTGTTGGGTCTAGGGCATATTCGATAGCTGCACGTACCTTCTAATGTTAGATAATTTGAACATATTGCTAAATTCCGCCATCATTAAAATCAAACAATATATGTTGACAATTAGAATGTTTGTATTTATTCTGAGATCGATTAAACATTTTTGTATTGGTACGTTTCCGTGCTTGGTTTCTAATGATTTAGGCGCGCAATATAAATTATCTAATAATAATAATTGTTATTATGTCCCAACACACACCCGTGTTTTACGCAGTTGCTAACTGGAGAAGTAGCGGAGGCTTCGCCGTTGAACAAAACGTGAGCTTAGGCCTATATGTCGTCGTGAAAATCTCTGGCCACGGCTATGCAGTAGTACGGAGAACTACACTTTGTTATTAGTTTCTAGAAACTATCGCTGCTTATCGTATCAAAGGGTTTGGTCATATCCACGCGGTTAGCTAGGTCACGCGTGGCCTGGCACAGACACGGTAAATAAAGCATAAAGGAGTATTTCCTGTAAACTGCAAGTATAACAATATCTGTGGGCAAAGTTGTGTTGTATTTGTTCACTGCATTATCTACTCATAACATGTATTTTATCGACGCGACATATGAGTTTACTTCTACAAAACACAAATATATTTCGTTGCTCACGCTAACTGAAACCCATGCAAGGGCCGTGTCTGATGCGATATCTCGATTATACCAATCGATATTTTAGATATAGTCAGAGCATTACACTAGCTTGAGCTACTCCACTCATACTGTGGAAACAATACCTTACACATCTCCGTAGCGTTTATATATACCTAACTATTATATTAGATGGATATGTTTATACATTTATAGATTCACGATTATTTGTTTCATAATAATTTAGGGTCAATAGCTGATTCACAGAGGTTTAAACAAGCACGCAGACATGTACAC
>JAODUO010001614.1:7500-82649 GCA_025642075.2 Ridgeia piscesae | reverse complement strand
GCCACCACCACTGCTATTTGGAAGCCATGTTCCCTTCAGAGGCAAGCACTACCTTACACCTTGCCTGACTACTGGTAGAAAGCTAAGTTCCATGTCTGGACCATCCTAATTTACAAATGGTTTAACTGACTGACATCTCACAGGTTACCTCCTAATATGGCAGACTGGACTCTGATTATTTTCAGTAGTTTTACCGAAATGTCTTAATTGTTACCGAAATGTCTTAATTGTTACCGAAATGTCTAGTTACCGAAATGTCTAGTTACCGAAATGTCTAGTTACCGAATTGTCTAGTTACCGAAATGTCTAGTTACCGAAATGTCCTGTTACCGAAATGTCTATTACCGAAATGTCCATTACCAAAGTGTCCTTTACCAAAATGTCATGGATCCGGTCACTACAGGGCCACGGTCCAAGGGGGAAGCCTGCTGTTAAGTGTCTTCATCAGTAATTAGCACTGTTGGGTGAAGTTGCAGTGCATTAAGGTAATCAGTTTGGCAGGCATTACAAGTGACAGTGAAAAAGAAATGTTGATACTGACAATGTATTTGAAAAAATATTTGAAAAAGTCAAATACTTTAGGAAAGTATTTAAATACAAATACTTTTAATTCCTAAACATCAAATACAAATACTTAAAAAAGTATTTAAATATTTTCAAATACAAATGTATTTGACCCCATGTCTGGACCCATCTGATATACTACATATTTGAATTGGATACTCTTTTGAATATGCCCCCCTGGTTTTGAAATGTTGTTATTGTAATGTATTTGATCATGTGTATTTGAAATTCTTAAATGCCTCCTATTTGTATTTGATTCAGAAACCATAAATTAAATTATTAATCCAGCATTAAATGATTCATCCAATACCTGAGAAAGTCGTGTAATTATTAATAATAATAACACCTGGATAGTGCATTGCTTGACACATTTATAAAATGTTACCGTATTCATTGAAGCCTTACTATAACGTGTTACTTTCATTATATTACTATATTCAACCTATTGCTCAGAATTTAAAATTTTACCAGATTCATTTCACCTATCGATGTGACATATATCTGCTGTAAACAATTGTTTTTGAATAGTGTCTTACTATAATTTTGAAATATCTCTGCACAAACTCCCAGCACAGCATATCTTACATCCAACATTTTCTAAACTTGCATTAATTAATAAATGTATATATTTCTTCAATCTTGTAACTGGTGACTGTGATGTTGACTACGATGATGATATTTGTAGCTTACGGGCTTTTACGCCGCGCCAGTGGCAAAGTGAAGCGCATGTGTGTACAGAACCCCCAAAGGGGGTTCCGCCACACATGCCCAAACAAAACCTACAGCTGGGTTACTGCAGCGGTGACGGTGCGCATGCGTGAGATCGTATACTAACTTGACAACGGCTGCTCAAAATTTCACCTAAAACGCATATTTATAGATAAGACCGTAACCTAGGACATTCACCAGTAATTGGGAATATTGTACTAAACCGAGATTGCCTATCAGATACGTGACAAAACTGCAATAATCGCCAAAAACGAACTTTGAAACATTCTGCTGATTTCCCGCTAATTCGCCATCTTGGATACGCATAAACAACGTCAACGATCACCGAAGAAACTGAACCCAAACTACTAAACAGCTAAGTACACAACACATCACTAGCTAGACCTTTACCTACAACCAAAATTAATCACTAACCAAGATTATGTACCAATATTGGTGCTAAATAATATATGTAACCGATAAAGAATATAACCTGGTCATATAACCGCGCAAAGTAAAATCAACCACAAACCAACTCGGTCAAGCATCAGATAAAATCCACTAACAGGCCTTTTCGCCTGTTTTATCAACGGACGACTTTATTAAAGTGTGTGTGTATTTTTAAACTAAGTGTACCGTGTATAAACAATATAGTATTTATACATTCTAAGTCAACACATAGTCTGGTGATATCTCCCAAATACTGCATACTGTCAGTAAAATAAAATAACAAATAATAATCACGCAACCTGATCACGTAATAAACGACCTACTAACAGGCCTTTTCGTCTGTTTTATTTTATCAACGAACGACTTTAAATTGTGTTTATTATAGTGTGCATATATCTTATTTTTAGTCTATTTACACGTAAGTGTGTGTGTATTTATTTATTTTTAAACTAAGTGTATGCATTTTATTTATTAGTAATTTTTATTAACTCTTAATCACTATCAATCACGCTGGTGTTATGGCTAGCTCCCATTCAAGATGCATTTTCAAATATTCACTGTTCATGCTTGCGTGTCTGCATATCACCTCCAGACTAAATCATGAACTGAAGAGCTTTCAAAACAACACAACAGAAATAGACTATGTGAACAATAAAGCCAGAAAAGACACAAATTCTATCACAACATATTACCTGTACAGCCCTATCTGGAAAACTATCGCACAGCTCAAATGTCTCAGATCCAATAATTCCACTGCACCACCATATAAACCCAGGTCAAACAAGACAGCAACAAAATTCACTGTTCTTTTATGCATAATACTCTCAGGAGACATCCAGCTAAACCCAGGCCCCTCTAAATGTAATTCATGTAAGAAATCACTAAAGTCCAATTCACTCACCCTAACATGTAACGACTGCAACAAATCAGTTCACATCAAATGCGCTGGAATATCCAGACATGAATTTAACAGCACTTACCGAAACCTTGACACATGGCATTGTTCAGATTGCTCTGCACCCTGTGGCATTTGCCACAGGGACGTCCTTAATAACCACAAAGCAATCCATTGTGACCACTGCCAAAAATGGATACACACACAATGCTGTGCCATAGATGACAATGCATACAAACAATTAATACACTCTTCATGTTCTTGGGCTTGCCCTGACTGCAATAACTTCAACTTCACAAATTCCTTCTTCGAAGATAGTGAAATCCAGACGGAAAACCCTTTTGACCCCCTGAATGGCAACAATCATAACTCAAACGAAACAACTACAAGTAGTAACAACACAACCAATAACAAGAAAACCTATAAACAAAAGAACAGACCAAACTTCCGGTGCATCCTCATAAACTGCCAAAGCATTAAGAATAAAGCAGCAGACATCGAAGTACTAAACAACCTACATAACCCAGACATAATCAGTGCAACAGAGTCATGGTTAGATCCCTCAGTTAAAAACGGAGACATTTTCCCAGAACACTTTAATGTTTTTAGAAAAGACAGGGAAACAAGCACTACTGGAGGGGGGTATTCCAAATATCCAAAGCTGATCTCATCACAACTCATCTAACAAACTTAAACACTAACAGTGAGAGCATTTGGACAGAAACTGAAATAAAAGGAATGAAACCCATAGTCATATGCACCTTCTATCGTGCCCCACATGACTCTCAAGGAACTCAAATTGAAGAACTAGATCTATCTCTATCTAAATTAGGAAACAAGATAAACACACATAATGTCATAATTACCGGCGATTTCAATCTTCCTAACATAAACTGGGAAAATCACCATGTCACACCTAACAGTGGATATAGTACAGTTGCTGCCAACAAACTACTCTCTCTCGTAGAGGAACATGGACTAATCCAACATGTCAATGAACCCACACGTAAACAAGGAAATGCCAACAATATCCTAGATCTTGTCTTCACAAATAGACCTGGGTTAATAAAGAAACTAAATGTAGTAGACGGCATAGCAGACCACAACACAATTATCATTGATGTAAATATCTCACCCAAACGCAAACATCGCCCCAAACGAAAAAATTTCATCAGAAATAAAGCTGACCACCTTAACATCCAGAAATCTCTCGATGACTTCACACATGAATACTTCTCTCTAAACCAAAACATGACAGTCAATGACAAATGGAACCTTGTTTCAACAAAAATCATCAACATTATGAAACACTATGTACCAGTCCGTCTTACAACTTCCAGATACAACCTTCCCTGGTTCAATAAAGACTTGAAAAAAATGTGCAAAAGAAAGAAACGATTATATAAGAAAGCAAAAATATCTAGAAATCCAGAAGACTGGCAAGAGTTTTGTAACATCAGGAAAGACATGCACAAACACCTTCGTTCTGCTAGACTGTCCTATATAAATAAATTCCTAACAACTGCAATAACAGACAAACCGAAAGCATTCTGGAGTTTCATTTCCAAACTTAGACAAGATAACCAGGGTATTGGGGACCTCAACATTGCGGGAAACATAATTAGCGATGACAAACAAAAAGCAGAAGCCTTAGGCAATCAGTTCAAAAGTGTCTTCACACATGAAGGAAATTCCAAGCTGCCAAATCTGAATGACAGCCCACATGGAAAAATACCCAAATTAACAATTTCACTTAAAGGAGTACATGACCAACTATCAAAAATTAACACCTCTAAATCGCAAGGACCAGATGGCATTCCACCATGGTTTCTAAACAGATATGCCTACCACCTAACACCAATAATACATGATATCTTCCAATCATCAGTTGACTCTGGTCAAGTCCCCAAAGCCTGGAAAGAAGCAAACATAACAGCAATTTTCAAGAAAGGAAACAGGGCAGAAACTTCAAACTACAGACCAATATCCTTAACACCTGTGATTTCTAAACTTCTTGAACACATAATTCATAGCCACATCATGAAACACCTTGAACAACATCACATCCTAACTGACCACCAACATGGTTTTCGTGCAAAAAGATCAACAGAAACTCAATTAATTCAAACTGTCCATGACATAAGCAAATATCTAGATGAAAAGAAATCTGTAGACATGGCCATTCTAGACTTCACTAAAGCATTCGACAAAGTTCCACATAAAAGACTAATCCACAAACTAAAATACTATGGCATCACAGGCCCAATATCGTCATGGATAGAAAGCTTCCTTGCAGAAAGAACTCAACAGGTTGTAATAAATGGATCAGCATCCAAACCAATTAAAGTCACCTCAGGGGTACCACAGGGAACCGTACTGGGGCCCCTACTTTTCTTACTTTACATAAATGACCTACCCAACAATCTCACTTCAAACGTTCGCCTTTTTGCAGATGACTGCCTACTATATCAACCAATTAAATCAGACAATGACATTTCTCTCCTCCAAAATGATCTAATCAAACTTGAGGAATGGCAAAACACCTGGCTTATGAAATTCAATCCCACCAAATGCTTCACAATGACATTAGCCTCAAGAAAACCGACACCAAATATTTACACCTTCTGTGGCCAACAACTTAAATCTGTTCAATCACATTGTTATCTTGGTGTACAAATATCAAATACATTAAATTGGACAGCACAATGCAACTCAGTCACTAGGAAAGCACAACAGACTCTAGGAGTCATTAGGAGAAATCTAAATAAATGCCCAACCCACATTAAGTCAATAGCCTACACAACCCTTGTCCGACCAATACTTGAATATGCGTCAGCATCATGGGATCCACACTGCCTAAAACATATTAAAACCTTAGAAAGAATCCAAAGACAAGCTGCCAGATTTTGTACACATAACTATTCTAGAGAACCAGGAACAGTAACCCAACTTCTTAAAGACCTCCAGTGGGACACCCTCCAAACAAGAAGAAAAATTAAAAGACTTAGCATAATATACAAGATGGAACATAACCTTATAGATATCCCGCTAGATCACTATATCCAACACAACACTAGATCCTCACGTAAACATGACAGTCAGTTCTTGCAAATTAGATACTCTGCAAACATATTTGGAAACAGCTTCTTCCCAACAACAATTAAAGAATGGAATTCTCTCCCCCCAAACACTGTCTCAAGTAAATCACTAAACTCATTTCAAAATAGTTTAATCCAAGATTTTAACAATTAAGTCAGACGACCCACCATGCGCACTAGCGTGATGTGTCCCTAGGACGTTTTGCCAGTTACAGATACAGATACATCGCGTTGTTTACTTCGACTCGGCATGTTTAAATTGTTCTAAAACACATTTTTTTTAATCTGACTTACTTGTACCGGAAGTGATGTAGAATCACATTGCGAACACACACATCGATATAAGGTGGAAAAAACGGTTTTAAAAGGCTGTAATAATTTAGGCCAGTTAAAGCTGCTCCCTCCACTCGTTTGGTAATCGCCAAACCCGATGTGTAATGTGTTAATGGTTTAACAAGTATGCACAGTCAGTTAATTTTTAAAATGCGTACTTGTCATTTTTTTATCGTAAAAAAAGAATCGCCGTTACACCGGGTATAACTGGCGAAACAATCAGCAGCTGCCGACGTCCTTTGCTTTTTGGGTCACGTGCTTTATGCGAGATCGACCTACTGCGGCACAATAACAAATCGCACGTGCTTTTGCGCGTCATGACTAAGATTCCAAAGACAAAGTGATTCTTCAATGGAGGTACGCATTAAGTGCATTAACGCAGTTAGCAACAAGAGCGAGTAGTCGGGGGCTAATCCACTCTTGTGAACGTCTACTCGACGCGGATTCTCTAACTTGTAAGATTATCAGTGTCGCTGACAAGGCAAGCCAGTTTGAGTTGACAGTCGCCATCAATATCGCTCGGCATCACTCAGCCAGACACAACCTGTGTTGATATGTACCGGTATTGTATTTGATTACGCAGGATCTTGTTAATAAACTTAGTAATTGCGAAAGTACATATCCATAGAGAATAGATGACGGGAAGGACGAAATGATAAATAAAATTGACATGGGGGACTGGTAGTAGGCTCTTGTTGGTCGGGCAAGAAGTATTTTTAGGGGGAGCATCCGTTATCTCGTTAACAGAACGTCAAACGGAGAATTACATTAATCTCACAATTATTAAAACAGTGTTTTGCGACTCACATTTCAGTACTATTACTGAATGTTGTTATTTCCATTACATTTTATGCAAAATAATTTACATTTTTATGACAGCCATGATTGATTAAAATGTTAATACAATAGGTGTACACTATTATATCATGCAAGTATTACATATAACATTCTTGCACTTGTTTCCATTGTAGTCAATGATGCCTGGCTGTAGTCTATGTACCTGGTACCTTTCAACTCACACGTGCCAGTTGTTTTCAAATATTTATCAACATTTTCATCACAGCATTATATGAATGCATAATATATTCGAATTATAATATTGCTACAGGCCACACTACAATGCAAAAGTGAGACAAGGCAGAGGAGGGGCTAAGATTAAGGCAGTCACATGGGTATGGCAAATGCCGGGAGGATACGCAGTCTGTGGGAGTCTCACATCTGATCAATCCAGGTAAATTAAACATTTTAACAATCAACAACGTATAAATTATAAAAATATTTTAATATGTCCATTTAAATACACATTGTTTTCATTCACATATTATCTTGAACATGGAAAACTAGAATGACCTTTGTTCTTGTTAGTCTTGTATAATGCATATTACACCCAGTGTGTCAACACAGACATTAATGCACATACACTATGTAGATCAATTAAAAAAAATTACCTTCAAAATGGTGCATTCTGAAGGATGTTTTAACTTATTCCCTGGGAAATAGAGAGGAAACAAATGCACAGCTACAAGTGTAAACATGTTTATAGCAAGAAATACCTATGAGGCATATTTTGAGCAAATTGGCTTAGAAAAACACTGAGGTGGTCCACCTCACTCATCATATAGCAGGGAAAATACTGCAGCGATGACTAAAAAAATCAATAATACAGTGTTGAAGAAGGTAGACATACATATTATGAATGCTTGAATATTTTCTGAGGGAATGTGCTGTTGGCATCACAATAACCTTATTTTGTCATTTCCAACATTTGCTTTGACCAGACAACCTTACATATTCATGTTTGACATAAAATGTCAAAAATGAATATGTGTACACCATGTAATAGTTATTACATGGCATCATTATTTACTCCCAACTCCACTACCATGATGCATGTTTTTGTTTACTGAAATTGAATACAGTACATGCTTTTCTTTACAGGTCAACAAGAAACTGAACAATGCTTACTACCACTAGTTCAACAAGTTAATATGCTATACAGGACAGTTGTATTTGTGGACAAGATTATACAACAATGAGCCGTGCAATATGCTGCATATTAAATGTCATGTATTTGAATGTCGACCAAGTGAAGTGATCCCAGTTGTACTGTGTGTTGCATCATGACAGACTCCACAGTACTGGTGGTGTGTACACTGGCTTCCATGCCGGTCAGATACCCTGACTGACTAGAGACCAATGCAGAATGCAGAGTGCTTGACATGCGAATATGGTGAAGCCTGACTAGCTTTGCAGTTGGTGATGGAACGGTGGATGCCATGGTCTGTCAAACATGGCATAAGCCTTTGGTCAACCTCTCTCGACACTGTTAGACAGGTTCGACATTCTTTAGTGAACTACATCAGCTTGGATATCGATGACATTGTGTGAGTTCACTCTCTTTGATGATACTGCATATAATAACAATAATAGACAACTTAATATTTACCTTCATCAATATGCTCGGATCATGTCAGCTTTAGGGCGCACAGCTTATCTAGACCAGTCTACTATTATAAAACAGGGGTGTAGTAGTCAGGGTTCCTACTGTGTTAATGACCTATGGTAGGCACTTCAACAAAATCTGCTGCCGCGGTGATTTTACGTGCGCGCAAAGCCGCGTTCCATTTTTGTCGTGTCGTTTACTTGGACATGGGTAGCGTTTTCTTTTAACTCTCTGATTCGCGCGCTTTTTCATGATTGACGTCATCGGATTGCGGCTCCATCTTGGTGGTAAGTCGAACTTTATTTACGTCGTTTTAATTTTTAAATTTGACCAAAATTAAGCTAGATTTCACCGATATTATGACATAGCTGTGTTTCATTAACAATTTACCAAACTATGTGTTATGGTATCTTGAAATAGTTTGTGTTTAGGGTAATTTAGGATGTTTATTCTAATCTGTGGTGAAGAAATTTTTGGTGTGCGCGGGTGCCCAGGATGGTTTTGAGCCATTCAAACAGCGTGAAGTTTTACCGTTGTCATGGGTTGGATCTCGGTGAATTTAAGTGGGTGCGTCACAAAACAAGTCGGGTTAAAGGGCAAAAAAAGGCAACGGTTTCGTGGCGTACACCTAATAGAGTTAATATAAAGTAACAATTTCCACATATACTCAATTTTTAACGCCAGCCGTTTACCTGAAAAATATTTTTGAACACCCAGCCATCGAAATACTATGAGCTACGCCATTGTCGACGAAGAATGACGTCAGTAAGCTGAGGCTTCTCCACAGATTAGTTATTCATAAATCCGTCTGGAGGCGCTGTGCGCAGAGAAAAATAAAAATGGCGTGTTTGTTATGGATTATCTAAATCGGATCATTTAACGGATGCAGAAATATCTGGATATAGATTCCAGCCGCAAAGACAAAGGCACGTATTGGAAGATACACTAGAGGCGAGTGACAACGGTAGCGGTGCCGAACCAATTTGTTGATGCGGTGACAAGTTTGTCTGCTGTCATGAAATGGCTGCAACTCGGCAACGCGCGGAGCATATTGATGAAGGTAAATATTAAGTTGTCTATTATTGTTATTGCTTAAATATTATTATCCTGAGGTCCGGACTGCGTAATGATCGTATTATTATGACAAGCGAAATATGATCGCTTAGCTTGGGCCAGCCGGGTCACCTCAGTGACCTCAGGCTCAGGCTTGCCGCATTCAACTATTAGACTAAGTATGTGTCACTTATTACGTTTTATGGTAATAACACATTTGTTAAGACTTGGTGGGGTTTATCATTTAACATAAATTGTATTGAGTAGCTCCAATGAAATTTAATGAATCAGGTCCCACAATTGTGCAGGTGTGTCTATTGTGGAAAAAAATCCATACAAATGAATAGTCAATACCTTGCTGTTTTTTGCATCCCCCAGGTGTGGACACCCATCACATTTGTAATAATAGCAGCTATATTGATTCATATATCATGATCTAAATGCACCGCCTACACAGCAATGGCAGGCAGTTACGATTATTTTATTTGAACAGGATTATCTTCTCATCATTTTGCATGTGTCTTATGGATTCATATATAAACATAGATAATGAGTTTGTTTCAAAGAACCCAGAGATATTAGTGACAAGATGAATACAGGAAATGTGCCAGAATTCATGCTTTGTGAAATTATGTTCATTCAGAATAATAATCCATGTTTGCAATGATTCATATAAAACATTTCTTAATGTTCGATTTTTTATTACAGGTGGACTGCTGTGTATTATGAAAAGTCGGATTTGAAATTCTCTGCTTCGAGCAACTGGTGCTTCGGAATGTATTGGTTGCACTGAACCATATACAGATAGATAACTGGCAACTAGATCCATCAACACACAAGTAAGTACACTGTGCATACATTTTATACAATTATGTTGCAATAAACGTTAATGCATCAAATAAGAAGCAACAATACAACGTCAAACAAAGTAGCACTATAAATAAATAAAAAATAGTCATCATTACTTATAGATACATGGAACCATTATAATTTTTATGTAGTGAAAATGGCAGGTATATTTGTGAACATAGTGCATAGTTCCTACTACTGGCCAAAGTATAGAATGGATCATAGAGTAAATTATAGTGCCTAGTCTTTTCACAATAATAATCTAATTGACATTTTCTCTGGTTATCCATTATGAGATGACAACCCAAATATGTGAATGCAGGGACTGGAATTGTCATTAGAGGTTTTAGACAAGATGTTTATGTTTGACAGCTTTCAGAATGGTTCAATCAAATTAATAAACATTTCTTGAGCTTACTAGCAATACCCTAATTCATTTTATTCCAAATTATAGAAATAGATCCTCAATGGTTTCTAATGCCACACAACGATTTAAAAGTGCATATTGTCAACATTAGATGCAATATGCTATAATACTGCCACACATTTTTTTTCTTAAAAAGCACCACATGTCTTTAATGATATATTTTAAATTAAAAGGATCATTGATTAATTTTCATCTTATTTACAATGTTATATGTATATTTATCTGAACACGTTTATTTCAGGTTGCTCAGGTGGGCTGTCTATAGGGCAGTTTACTGGTGGGTTCACAGCAAGTTGGGCCGGAGTGTTCATCGAGTACTGCCAGCATGCATCAGCCACCTAATCAGGACAAAGTTCCCTGTCTTCGCTTGGAGAGCAGCACAAGGGATATCACTTTGCTCTCGAAGACTTGACTAATGTACAAAACGATTGAGCCATGCATATCTTCCTTACTCGGTTTTGGCACATTTGCCCCCATCAAGCAACCCCTGTTGGTACAGTGATTAGTGGCAGTGTAACTTTTCCCATCACCACATGGATTATGTGGCTCATCAGCATGGGTAGACGGTTATGTCGGACTTGAGTTCTGTTGCGCAACCTACAGTTTAATCATTGTTTCTCGAAGGTGACATCTGTGTTAACAGGGATGCATGGGACAAGACGTGGCCGATAATTCCCTGCAACAGCAGATAACATCAATCGTGATTTCATTCCTACAATTAATATAGTGCTTGCATTAACTGATTAGTATTTAGACAACTTTGAAACTTTTTCTACATGATTATAAACATGTAATAATTTTTTGTAATTTCATTTGATAATCATGTAAGAAATCATTGTTTTAGTAACCAAACATTAGCCAAATTAGTAACCATCAGTTAAATAACAACACATTGACCAGGAATTCCACTATCACATTCCACTCCCAATTATCACTTGTTGTTCTAATCTTAATGTTTCACTTTGTATCATGTATATACAGTGACTGTATTTTTATATTATATTTTAATACATTCAGTGATAATGACGTGTATTTATTTTATTTTATCAAAAACCGAGAAGTTATTAATTACACAAGTAGCTGTATTCATAAGTGTTTACAGCTGTGTTTTGTCCCCCCATGACACAGTTACTAGGAGTTCATTCAAATGCCATACCTGTATTATCTTAGAAATATGAAGCAATACTGCAATTACTATGTGCTAATTTATACAGCTTGGTGCAATGTGAAGAGAACTGTATAAGCAAGGATTCAAATGCAACTTATTGCAAAAGTCCTCTTATCGCAAAAGTCCCCTTGTAGTTACGACTGCTGTCATACCTTCATAGAAGTGCTGTCTCTTGGGGCAGATAACTCTGATAGACCTCCACCTGTCCAGTATGACTGAATTTAGTGAGCTAGGCTCCCAGAAAGTGCCGTGCTGTGATGACTGACTTCAGGCAGGGCATTGAATGCTGCTGAACTTTGCTCCAGATACATTGTCGTATCTTCTTCCTCAACAATTGCAGCGTGTGCACATGCGTGTGGATGCCACAATCACTGTTTTCTGTAACCAACAACAAAGGAATGTGAAATAATTCATTGCATTGGCATTTCCTCTGGTTATTCATATGAGATTACCAGAAATTGAGAAACACAGCCATATTGTGAGAATGCAGCAGACAATATCAATCAAGTGTATGAATTTTCACTATATAATTATCTAGAATAAAACTTATCTTTTTTCAATTATCACTTACAGGTGACAATAGGTCTTTAACCAGTGGATACCGACGTCACATCTAAAAAGCTAATAAAACATCAAAATAAACACAACTTGTTGCAGATAAAATGAGTAGTTTAAATGAAGATTTAGTTTAAAACATGCATGCAGCAACTGTCCATGGATTTCAAACAATCATTGAATTCCACCAGCCATTAAACAGTCATAAATACTGCTACTCGAAGGTGAAACTAATTTTGAAAGTGTCCATGGTGTCAAAGTGCATGCAGAAACTTGATAAAATTATGATAAATATAGTCAGATGTGTATCTCATAATTGGAAACTAACAGAAAAATGCAACTAACAAAACTTTGTAAAAACTTAATGTTTAAATAAATACTGACTGAATTTCTAGTTTTCAGCATCATAAAATTGTCATTGTTTCTTAGCATATATCTGAACACACTGATCATAAGTTTTACTAGCTGTATTAATCAATGTCACCTTACTCTGACATAGCCTACATTTACATCGATGGAAATAAATGTCTATGTCACTATGAGCGGTTACTGAATTTACGAAGAAGTGCCAACGACAATCCAAGGCCACGGTCCCTCCGCCGATGACATATTATCACCCATGAGACGTGTCGTGTTCAAGTTCAGTTATTCAAATTTCTTCTAAAGGCTAACTTATTTACTCTGCATTGTACTAAATTATGCGATGATATAAATTTTGCTATTGTCCTAGCTTGGTTCAAGTATATCTTAGTCTTTACACATGTGGACGTGATACCATAGAAACAGATTAGCTGTCATCGATCGGCATCGGGCATCGTCAACACATCGATGACCGGTCTACGGCGGTCAACACTACTTTTAACAGCACAAAAACGTTACGTGTGCTAGACGTCTACAAAAAACACAATTAAATACACAGAAAAAATAGTACATCATACTAACCTTCTTGCGATCTGATCATTGATGTCTCGGCCAGCTTGATATATGCGTTGCTTCGACGGTTTAGCTTTTAGGTCCATCCATGGCTAAATATTGTCAGCCCTGCCCCGGGTTTAAGAAGACGACGGTCGGCGACGTTTTGTTGGATCTTGTTCCATCAACTGGTGATATATGTCTACTTCATAATTACTTGTTGACCACAGATTTAGGTCTAAGCAGCTGCTACATGTCACGCCAACTAAACGAAGACTCGATGTTGTTGTGCCGTAGGCAAGCGTACTGACGTCGCAGGAAGCTGACCGGCCTCAGCAGAGACCTAGAATGCCGCGCGCTTATTGGCCAGGCCAAGCCAAACGAATACGTCACCGGTTAAGATGGTGGTGTCTAGGACATCATGGATTTCGTTAGATTTTTAGACTTTAAGGTCACATTCTGAGTAAACCGCTGACGTTAAAAAATTGAATATATGTGGAAATTGTTAGTTTGTAGAAACTCTATTAAGTGTATGATACGAAACCGTTGCCTTTTTTTTGCCCTTTAAGCACTATAGGTGTGGGTATCTTGAAAAATGTTGTGTTTAGGGTAATTTGTTATGTTTATTTTAATCTGTGGTGAAGAAATTGTTGGTGCCCGCAGATGCGCAGGATGGTTTTGAGTCATTCAAAGGTTTTGAAGTTTCATCATTGCTAACCCAGTTAGCGTAGGCGTTGTGTCACGTGGGTATCGATGGAATCGTGAGCGTGTTACCAAATTATTGGCTTAAGCTCTGTATATATGTGTGTATATAAAGATAATTTGTGTTTAACCTAATCTATGGGATTCATGTCAGCAGAGGTGAAGACATTTGTGGCGTGCTTCGACCCCAAAATATGGTTTTGCGCCTTTACAAAATCATGACATTTACGTTTAACCGATCTGTCATCTGTCATTCTGTGCTGTCAGTTTATACCTGCCTTGGCCTTTGGACTTGGCCTAGAGGCTAGAACTACGTACTAATATATTTGCTTGTATTTAATATTTATTTGTGTGTTATTTATATTGTTACAGGTCCACTATGTTACTAAGGTGATTGTTCATGCTATTTAGTGTACTCCTGTTTTATGACATATTGTGAATAAAGTATCACTACTACTATTCCTAATTATAATTAATAATAATTCAATTACTTCTAGAAATGTTAAACAGTAAAACATTACTAATAATTATTATTTATTTAAATGCTTGACATACAGTAATACTGACATAATGTGCTTGATGAATTATTGTAGTTATTGCATGTACTTTGAATTGTTTTATTTCAGAAATCTCGCACCTGAAAAATTACACACGTGTATGCATAACTACAAGATTCGTTTGACTGAAGATGACACAGCAACATATCTACGCTCTCTGAAGATACAGTCCCTGTGAACGTGACATGAACACTGCAGTTTTAATAGACAAGAACACATTGTTTTATTGCTCGAACAAAACTGTACCTGTCAGTTAACTGTGAAGATACAGAACCTACAAAGGCTTCAATATATCACATGCATCATCCGCTTATACTAATTTCTAATTTATTACATAACTTGTCTCACTGAATGTGTCACATAATACACATATCTACACTGAACATAGTTAGGCGGAGAATGTGAGCAGTGTCTTCATCTTGCACTTTATCCCTGTGGAAGGTAACGCAGAAAGCAGTCTTGCATTTGGCACAAGAGATGTCGGAGTCGATGACGAAACACTGTGAACAGTTTATAAACATTACTTCATCATGTTCATGTTGAAATGCAGAATATTATGAAACAGTAACATTTTATTAATGGCCTCTACTGAGCCTACAGCATTTGTCCAACCTGTAACCTCACGATAATCCATAAACAAGTGAAGTATGACAACTGTGCTTCATTGTCATGCATTGATCTGTTGAGTTTGTTATTTAGTTAATATTTATTAATAAAGTTATTATTTATGTTGTAATGACATGTACTACACCTGTATTAATGGTTGATCATAATGTTTCATGCCGTCATTTTAACCTAAAATATGCAAGAGCCACGATTTTGTGCTTATTCTTACGTTTTAGCGTACGGGAAGAACATAGTACTGGTATATAGTTGTACTCCCTTAATTATATGTGAAATAAATACATGCAATGTACCAACATATAAGGAATTTAATGTAATAATTTTCAATGATGTATGTATATGGTCACGTGACACAAATTCAAGATGGCCGCCGCCATTTCAACCGAAAATAGCTCGAAGATATATTTACAGTTCCTCTTCAGCATTGAACATTCATCGTGACTAATTTCCAGGAAGGCTAGTAGTTGTACCTTCGTGTATATGTATATGACTACAGCTGATAAGAAGCACATAAAGCTTGGGAAATGACACAAAATGGTACAACAATTTAAAAGTATAACGTCAGAAGTACCCAATTATATAATTGTTAATACACACTGAGCACTTGTTTGCAATGGCAAGTTTCATTTGGGCATTGACAGAATGTACAGTATTAACCATTGGTATTTAAACGATAAATAATTCCCATTAAGTTCTCATAGAAAAGGTTATTCCCCATTCTCCTTACGTTTCTCCTCCTTCATCTCATCATCAGCTGAGTACATGGACTCTATGGCGAGTGTGACATGGGCACAGATGGGGTAGGACTCCACCCAAATGGCCACTTGGTCTTCTGACATGGTTAATCCCTTCAAACCCCAGACATCTTACCCTTCTTGATGTATGTTTGCTCTCCAAACTGGTCTGCAGACACATAATTCCATGTGTCTGGCTTATGACGACATACATGAGCACCTGCTAACAGATCCATCTTGGCATCATCTGGCAACATATGCTGCATTTCCGTCACGTGACATATAATGTATCTAACGTATTGCCAGTGGCCAACTGCGAAGATGTAATAATAATAATAATAACTTCTTATGCGCCAATATCCTCGAAAATCAAGCTCAGTGGCGCGACAAAACCAAGGGGTTAAGCAATTGCGTAAACGTAGAACAGTGCGTGAGTCGTTGATGGATGGACGAAGGTTCTAGGAAGCTAAGGAGGATAGGCAGCATTAAAGAGATATGTTTTTAGACGTCGGCGGAAGGAAACTATATTACCTTCCGACTTGACACTGACAGGAAGCGAATTCCACAGAGTTGGTGCAGCAACCGAGAAAGCTCGGGTCCCAGCTTTCGTTTTAACCCGAGGAATGTAAAGTGGGTTACTACTGGTTGAGCGTAGCTCTCTGGAATTCCTTGCTGGAGTTAGCATTGAGTTTAGATATGTTGGTTGTTTAGATGCGAGTGCTTGATAGGATATTGTGCAAATCTTGAAAATAATGCGATAATGCACAGGGAGCCAGTGCAATGATTTTAGAAGCGGCACCGAGCTAGAAAAACGAGGAGAACGGGTAACTACCCTTGCCAAGCAGTTCTGGACACGTTGAAGTCTTGCAATATCCTTGTTCGCAGTATTGTAAAGGAGGGAATTGCAGTAGTCAAGTCTGCTGCTTACTAGAGCTGTCGCGATGGTTTTAGCAACAGAAAGTGATAAAAATCTGCGAATACGACGAAGATCACGGATATGGTAGAGACAGCAACGGCATGTTTTTGATATGTGCTGTTTGAAATTGAAGCTTTCGTCAAAGTTAACTCCGAGATTTGAAACGGAGGGGGCTGGTGTTACACTCTGATTTAGGATATGTGTCGGGAAAAAGCCGTCGAGTTTTGCACGCTGCGTTACGGTACCAATGATGATAAATTCGGTCTTGTTTGCATTTAACTTTAGTTTACTATTTTTCATCCAAAGGGAGACATCTTGGAGACAATCCCTGAGCTGGTTTAAGGAGCGGCAAGCATCTGGTGTAGTCAACGAAATGTAGAGTTGGGTGTCATCGGCATAAAGGTGATGATCTAAGTTGTGACCTTGGATAACAGAGCTTAAAGGTGTGTATAAAGTGAAAAGCAAAGGCCCCAAAACAGAACCCTGTGGGACACCACATGACGTGGGCAACATGTCTGAAAAGCAGTTACCTATTTTAATGGCTTGCTGTCTGTCAGTAAGATATGAAGTAAACCAGCTCAGGGCTGTGCCAGATATGCCGTATCATGTTGATAGACGTGTAATGAGAATATTGTGGTCGATGGTGTCGAAAGCGGCGGATAGGTCAAGCAGGGTCAGGGCGGTAACTTTTCCATTGTCGATGTTGAGGTTAATGTCATTGTGTACTTTTAAAAGAGCAGTTTCTGTAGAATGAAATTGTTTATATGCAGACTGCGACACATTGGATAGACCTTTTTTGTAGGGTAGCATTTGCTGGTAGCAGTGCTGCTGCAAAAGATGATCACAATCGTGCTCAGCATGTGCGCAAAGAGCGTAGGCCGTATGAGACAGTCAACCCACAGCGTGCCGGTTGGATGTTCCCGAGCTGTGTCAAGATACTGACTGATATCTTCGAATATCTTGGGACCATCTTTGAGGAAGTCGTATAGCCACTAAATGCAGCGCCAAGACCAATAGGTTTCATAAAGTTTCCAATACAGCCATTGAACACCATGAGGGTGTGCATGCCGCCAGTGGTTCCCATGAGGTCTTCATCCCAAGTTCACCGATTGTTCTCACGACGTATGACAGCGTCGTGAGAACAGTGTCAGGGTCTCATGGTGGTGCGTCGATCAGAGGACCCAACATGTAGATAGTGGCTGGTTTGGGGGAATATTCCACTCTCGGCAGAGCAGCATTATAACCTCTTCATTTGACAGGGTTTGGATCATGCAGTATGGCGATCAGGGCCATTTAGTGTCCACGATCTGGGTACGTTCTAGACTTCCCTGTAGTGCACACACACCAGTGAATGGTGGGCCAGACCTATATACCACAAGAGGGGGGTTCACTTTCTTCGGGCCTGTGTACCGTTCCATCACAACGTTGAGCAACTTTATCAATTCTGAACTACCAAACTTAAGATGTAACTTCACAGCAAGACCAAAAGTGGTTTGATTTGTGGAGTTGGAAATGTGCTGTTGAATGCACTGTGATATGGTTGCTGCTGATTTATTTAAATTTCTATTGGATACTAATTGAGAAACTAATGCTAGCAAAGAAGGACATGTATTGGCAACTGTCTTCTCAAATGCGAACTGGCTTAGATCGTAATCATTGCTACGATGAAGTGCTAGAGCTTCAGCTTTCACCCTACGTACTAGTTTCTACACTCTCATCATCTACACCGTCATACTTGACCACCTTCACTGTCTTGCCTACACCATCGGTGAAACCGACAATAGATGCACAACCCTCAATGTGTAAAACAACGATCTCCTCACCAAAGTAATCACAGAGATTAGCAAGCAATAGTTTCTTTGTGAGCTGACCACCGGCACTGCAATAGTTATCATACAATTCACCAGTGGTGTGAGTGACAGTACGCTTCGCTTACATATAATCAATACATGAGGCGAGAGCAGCATCTACATGGCTAGGTTTGACACACCTACGTGTACAACT
Organism: Ridgeia piscesae; assembly: GCA_025642075.2. NCBI lineage: Eukaryota > Metazoa > Annelida > Polychaeta > Sabellida > Siboglinidae > Ridgeia > Ridgeia piscesae. The sequence goes on along the minus strand of JAODUO010001614.1, from coordinate 63,657 downwards.
CGCACAAGGAAGTTTATATAATCTATCGTAGCATAAATTATGATATCGGGCTTCAGCCTTAATCAGACCTGCTTCCCCGCGGATTCTTACATCAACCTGATAATCCCATTCATCATTTCTACGCGCACTGCTGTCCAGTACACTGTCTTTGAATGTCTTCATACCGAGCATCTCTACCGTCTCACACAGGTTGAAATGCTTATATCTATCAGGATGTTTGGGATCTGCAGGCAGACACTCCTCGGCGCAAAACAAGCAGTGTGTTTTCAAGTCTATTTGAAGCTGTTGAGACCTACGTCTACGCACGGGTGGTTCACTGTGAGATACACCATGTCCATGTCCATGGCCACAGCTGCGCAAAGTTAATACGAGCATTCTCTTTATTAGTTCGCGTTACATCCCGGTAGCCGTGATATTGTAAAATGGTGTCGATTTTTATTTTATAAGAACAAATTATTTGGATGTGAATGCTTACTTTTAATTCCTCGTAATGTTGAAACAATACATGTATTTATTTCACGTATAATTAAGGCAGTACAAGTATATACCAGTACTATGTTCTTGCCCGTATGCTAAAACGTAGGAATAGGCACAACATCGTGGCTCTTGCATAAGTTTGGTTAAAATGACGGCCATTTTGAATATTAATACGTTTTCTTAGATGGGCAACAGTTGAAATAGTTCCTTTTAAGCCATGATATGGTAAAACATAGGAATGGATATAGGACATGTATTCTATGTCCACTGTTTGGTATGTCGGCATGACTTAAACAGCAATAAAATCATATTTATATGTTTTGGTGAAAATGGCGGCCATTTTGGATTTTGGTCACGTGAACATAGCCGGACATTATTATAAACGATTCCATTGAATTTCCCATACGCCAAAGCATGCGTGTACATACAAAAATTATGTTCCTATATGATGTAGTGTAAAGATGAACATATTTTGTAATTTACCAGGATCACGGCAGCCATCTTGGTTCCCACGAGTTGCCCAAGGATGGCGCATTGCCATCCCACGGGTTTGAGTTCAGGGACACATAATCTATATAATTCAGCAAAAAAACCTTACACGACCAACCATTTCCAGGTTCCCTACTGTACATAATAGCGTGGCAACTCGACTACTATATCTACTGCCGAAGACGAGCGCTTAAAGGTCAACTGCCGGCTATGTCCAGTGACTGTCTAATGCTGACCACATACAACCACAGACGCAGCTATATTGTCAGCTACTGCGATTCATTATACACGGTGTTGCCAATCTAATGAGTTTGCTCATTCGCACGTAACCGACATCTCACAGTTGTTCTGCCTGTTTTGCGGTCACGCGTTGTGTGTAGTTTAACCAATGTAGGTTCTGTTGAAACTAGTTTTAAAACAACTGCATTTCTTATCATAACCATCGAGAAACACATGCGTAATTTAAGTTTACACTTCTGCCAGAGAAGTGTGGATGCGAATATACAAAACAATAACACAGTCTGACATGTATTCTATGTCCACTGTTTGGTATGTCGGCATGACCTAAACAGCAACCAAAGAGTACGATTATAGCATCATCATCATGACATATGCGTGTGGAGGAATGTAGCTATATCCCACAAGTTGATGAAACGTATATTGTATATATGGTCATTGTTAAAAAGGCATAAAACGTGAATTCAACAGCACAGGTGACGTGGTGCCTGATTTACATCACGTGTCTAGGTTAACGTGTCTATGTTAACGCTAGACTCTGCTGATATAGATTACTTGTGCGTTCGCCTTGACCCACTTCGTCCTCGTCAAAGTGTTCAAATATATTCGTAGTATACAGGTTTTATAAATAAAACCAGCAGTTGTTTGCTCCCGAAATGTGCCAGCAACGACAATGGGCACACGTGTTCCTCGTAACTAGTTTACTAAACGTTGCCCCTAACTTTACATTAGCGTTTCACGCAAATTGCACAAAATGCCTGTTTTCGCAACAGTTGTATTACCGGTGCACTCACTATATGTGGAACATAAGGGAAATGTCTTGAACAGTTTCATCACAGATGCTGCAGAAACAGGCTAGGCAATGATGTTGATAGTTGTGAATTTGCAATGATACGGTTATTGAACTAGATATTTCCAATTGTTATTATGACGTGGTTGCACGATATAATGGTTCTTTCCACTGTCTTCGCCGAGATCGCATCACAAAACAGTCATGTGTTGCCAGTACGTCGTTCAGTCATGGCGGCTTGTCAATCAGTGACACATGACAGTTCCGAGCGATGTTGGCGATGGTACTCAATACACGAATCTTTCTATTGCGTGGCGTCTTTAGCTGCGGTGTTTTGATTCTCATTTATTCTGACTTCCCGAAGCTATGAGTGGCGCCCTCATGTCTCGTTCCTTGAACCTGTTCTCAAGTTATCGATTCTATTCGCTTACATAGGCCTGGTCACACTGCGACCGGACACGTCACAACAAAGAAACAAATATCAAAGCGATATATGTAAGGTAGTATATGATTTTTCGACACCGGAGTGTGACCAGAAGTATGTAAGCGAAACGATTGCTATATTTTTAAATCAGCTGATCTCTGTTTGTTATCATTCGAATCATCAGCCAATGCCTGTCGAGGACATTATGCGACGGACGGTGTACACTTTAATCGGGCGGCACAAGATCATAAAACAAACGACGATATAAACGTTTGTCGAAAGACAAATTTTATTAACGTTGTATCTTGTTTACAAACAGCTATCCGGTATTACGAAACTCACATGCAATGTTGTTGTGATTCAATGATAATATTGATATATCTTCTATTGGGGATCGAATTTTGATCGCAACGGTCTTGACAGAGTACTTGCTTCTTCAAAACGCATACTGCGCATGCATTTTTATTTAAAATGTGAATATGGAATAACTGATTTTAGAAGGCTATGTTTGTAACAACAGAGAATACTGACATTGTACCGTCGCGGTTCCAGACTCGACAGAATCGTGCTGAATCTGGGCCCGGCCAAATATCGAACCACGACACCGGTATATAAGTGGCATTGTTGAGGTTGAATTATATTGAGGAGATGTGTTCTAATGGGGTCGAATTTTCATCGTAGTTGTCATGAACGAGTAATAGTAACCACGCCAGCTTTGCCACTTAATACCTCTCATGTGCTGATGTTTACCGCCACTGACGTACAAGCCATTCAGATTTGTAGAGCCACAGTTGTTGTACCACCAGCCTCCCTTGAACCAATCTGCACAGCTGCTCCAGTAACCGGGCCACCTGTCATTGTCCCTATCACGCGTGCTGAACGCCATGCGATTATTATCTCTGAACGGATTTCCTGAAACAAAAACAACGTACGAACCCGTCAGTATCGTCCACCATGAGGACACTAATTACAAATAACTTCTGTTATACTTTCACTTTGCCAACAATGGCGATAACAGTTATACTGCGAATGATGCCACTGCTGATATGTGACATCTCCTTGGGCAAACATTACTACATGTTTTCCTCCCATTAACAACGTATCCTTTGTTTTTCTCATAAAGAAATTAATCTCAAAATAAAATGTCAACAAAATATACCATGAAGTGCTCGTGTCCAGGCCGCCGCTTCCCTCGGGGGAAATGTTCTTGTTGTTTTCGATATATAAAATGATTAATAACTAAAGGATATTGTACAAAAGAGTACAATAAAATTAATTGAAATAATTACATATAATCGATACAATAAGTAACCATAATTGCTAGGAAATGTCATTTACACATTAAAGCAAGGGGATTCCGTCATCACAAATCTAAAAGGAAAATCCGTACGATAAAAAGTAATGTGATAAACAAGTCAATTGTAGGCGTCCTAGATTTTCCTGAAAGTTAGGCTCTCGTAGTTCAAACTGTCTAGGAAAAAAGTCAAGATGCCGTGAAACAGTACAAAGCTTAACTATTATTACTGTTGTTTTTGCTATTATTCTTATTAGTTGTAATAGTAGTATTATATCACATATTCTTACTGTAATATATTGATTTTCACATCAAATGAAATCTTGTATCTCTGCATTCTCAAACACTGTTGTATACAATAAAATGACTGCATGTATTTATATTATTGCAACTGTTATTGTATCATATTGTGTTGTGCCCTTATCAATGGTGGGGGGATCGCGGTAGAGCGCCGGGTTGTCGCTGGAAGGAGGCGGCGGCGGCTCCACGGACGGCGGCTCCACGGACGACGGCTCCACGGACGGCGGCTCCACGGACGACGGCTCCACGAACGGCGGCTCCACAGACGGCGGCTCCACGCACGGCGGCTCCACGGACGGCGGCTCCACGGACGGCGGCTCCACGGACGGCTGCTCCACGGACGACGGCTCCACGGACGGCGGCTCCACGGACGGCGGCTCCACGGACAGCGGCTCCACGGACGGCGGCTCCACGGACGGCGGCTCCACGGACGGCGGCTCCACGGACGGCGGCTCCACGGACAGCGGCTCCACGGACGACGGCTCCATGGACCACGGCTCCACGGACGGCGGCTCCACGGACGGCCCTGCCCTGCCCTGCCCTGCCCTGCCCTGCCCTGCCCTGCCCTGCCCTGCCCTGCCCTGCCCTGCCCTGCCCTGCCCTGCCCTGCCCTGCCCTGCCCTGCCCTGCCCTGCCCTGCCCTGCGCTGCCGTGCCCTGCCCTGCCCTGCCCTGCCCTGCCCTGCCCTGCCCTGCCCTGCCCTGCCCTGCCCTGCCCTGCCCTGCCCTGCCGTGCCCTGCCCTGCCCTGCCCTGCCCTGCCCTGCCGTGCCCTGCCCTGCCCTGCCCTGCCGTGCCCTGCCCTGCCCTGCCGTGCCGTGCCCTGCCCTGCCGTGCCCTGCACTGCCCTGCCCTGCCCTGCCCTGCCCTGCCCTGCCCTGCCCTGCTCTGCCGTGCCCTGCCCTACCTGTATTGCCGCTTGCATATCCGTAGGTCATCTTGTACTTTTCGCGTTCATTAGCAACTGCAAAATTCGTGTATTCCTCATACTTCATTACTCCATCAAAATCAGTCAACTCGACTCGAAGAGTATGCTTCTTTCGCGAAGTGACGGCGTGCAGATTGTCGTTTCCTGGGAAACAAACGCGATGTTTCCTGTATTGATTGTGCAAATCATTTACCCGACAAACATTAGTATGCACCATTAGTTTCCAAGCAAACCCCGTGTTTTGTAATCTGTTTTGATTACACATTGTCGCGTGTGTAATATGTTTTGATTACACATTGTCGCGTGGGTAAAAATATGAGTCAGTATTGCTTTTATGATGGGTTACGTCTTTATGAACTGTTGGGGTGTTTATAAATATTCGTTATATGGTTTACATTTCAAATTTCGAGTATACGTGAGTCATTTTGATAATATACACATACTACAATTGTTTTGGATCGGGTGTTTATTATTGATATACTGTTTTTGTGTTACCTTTTAATTTGAATTGTGGATTATTATTTACGTTATTCTTCTTTGTGTCAACAATACATTGTCAAAACCTTACAACCCTGAATGTAACTAAATTGTGGTGACCCACCCAGCCAGAAGTTGCCCGCGGGATCGCCAAATCCCTCCTTGTAGCTCTTCCAGGTGCGGTTGAAGTCAGTCGAGTTGTCGACACGACTTTGAAACACCTGCACGGACACACATACAAACTTACGATATCACCATAATACTCTGCAACACAACACCCTTTCTTAGTGTTTTGCTTTGCCATTGACAGTGAATATTCTGTTGACTTAATGATCTTTCTGTATTACTCTTTCATTGGTGCGTGTGTGTCCATCTTGGGTTATACGACCACCTTTGCTCATATTATCGATGGGGCATGCTGATATTAGCAATGCTTATTTTATTAACCATTTGGAGTAATGCTATCTTCGTTCTCATTAAAAACGTACACAATATACGCATGCAATAGTGTACACAAAGTAAGTCTATTATGGTACCTTTCACAACAGTGTTAAACAGAGCAAATAACTAGCCATACGGTTCCAGAATATCAGTGTTAACAAAATGGCTCACATTACCGGACTTTCCCTTATGCATTATAATTTAAGATTAACAAGAAGAATAGTATCGCAATTAACACACTAAACAAGTTAATACAATTTGTTTGGCATAATGGATTTATGGCCGTGTTCACGATCGTCGCTGTTCAGTTGGTTTACTCGTGTATGATTGCGTGCGCAGAGGAAATTACCGTTAACCGCATACAACGTTGAGGGTACGCGTGTACCTGGAGTAGGTTAATCGAAGTTGGCCTACAAGTCCAATGAGGTAGCACAATAACTAACAGAGGGCGCTCTAACGCAACTATGGTCTTTGTGCCGTATTCTTAACATTTTGCGGAACGTTTGTTTAAATCATCCTACAATCAGCTGTTGAACTCGCATGACCCGAAGCCTCACACATAGCTAAATATGGATACAGTCTGGCATGTCCGTCAATGTGAAGTCATAATATGTACATTAATGCATATTTTTTCAAAGGAATAACCATCTTTTAATTACGTCAACATAACCGATCGGCTTAAATATAACGTACATTCACCATCGCTATATTGGTTGACATGTTGATTGTTAAAACGCAAATATTACGTGTAACATGTGTGGAATCAAAACGTGAACAGAGACGACGCCAAGTTTGACAGCTAACCGGAACTCATGAGAAGAGGGTTCCAATCGGCATACCGTCGCTGCTGACTATCATAATTCCCGAATACCCTTATTGCGTATCAACCCCATTGAGTTGACGTCGTGTAGGGGAGACCGGGGCTATTTATAACACGAAAAAGTTGTAACAGAGTGACTGCGGACAAAACTGCTAAAGCAAATTATTCTGCAATACGAGAGCATGTTCATTCGTCGACACGCCATCAAGTTACGCCAATTTAAAAGAAAAGAGGTACTACCGTACCTGGGTAACATGTAACACTTTAGGAAACCTCATATCAATCATTATGCCACAAATATGTAATAAGCCAGGCAACTAATTATGCACCAATTATCTGCAGGATATATGTAGGTACCATTTGGCATGAAAAACATTTCTATCGGCTAAGAAACCCGTCCTTGAAATGTGTTGTTTTTTGTTACAACTAGCCCCGGTCTCCCTTAGTTTAGAGGTTGTGTATATTGGACGGACACACATACGCCCGAGCACGCGCTCGTGCATGCACTAGCACCATACAGTATAAATACAGTTTTGATGACGTCTTATGTGTGGGTTTGCTTTTTTATTATTCGCTGATATTCCACTTGCCATGCCATCGCAGATCCCGAACTCGATTGAAATGTTAGCATTACAGTAAACTCCATACATTTCACTTCACTTTACTTTATTGTCCTTAAAAAGGATATGCATTTTACAACTCATGATCACATCTAAAATATATGGGATGGTCTCAACAAAATGCAAATGAATTTCCAGATGTATCCACTACAAGAACAATTCAACCGGGTGACATCAATATGACTCATTTAGCATTCAACATTCTAATGGCCACCGGCACAAAACTCCTGCTATAGCGAGATGTTTTACATTTTATACAACTGTATCTCCTTTGAGACGGAAGTACATGGAAGAACGTAGAGAGCGGGTGATCAGACTCAGTAGCGACAGCACGAGCTTTTTCAAAATTGCATGGTCGATTATTTCGGAGAGCTTTGGTGTAGGTAAACCAATGATCTTGGCAGAAACATGTGAGATTTTCAGAAGCCTGTTACGGTTTTTCGCAGAAAGAGCAGGGTAGTAACAAATGCTGCAGTAGGTTAAGAGAGGCTCAATTATGCTACGGTAAAGGCGTAGAAGAAGTAGTGGATCAACATAGAAAGCTCGTAACTTTCGAAGAACGTGCAGTCGCTGCTGAGACTTCTTTTGCACGGCTGTAACATGCTCTGTAAATGACAATGTTTCATCTAATATAACACCGAGGTATTTGAATGAATCAACCTGTTCCACAGGTTCACCGTTGATGACAATAGGACTAATGACAGTTCTATTACGACGGAAGTCGATGCACATTTCTTTCGTTTTGGAAACATTCAGATGCAGAAAATTGTTACTGCACCAACTAGAGAAACGTACCACTGAAGAAAGATATGACTGGTATGAAGCAAAATCATACATACATTATTATCATAATTACTACATAACGTGGCGTTCAATGATAACACGTCGCTAACACGTCGTTAACACGTCGTTAATGTGTGACCAGTGGCTCCCCCTGCCATTTACTGTGCACGGCCATTGTGAACATGTGCGCGTGAACTGCGTGTCCAACAAACTGCGCCTTGTTCACGTAAGTTGTCGCTAAACTACCCTTTCTTTCGCCTAATGCATTGCAATTACACTCACTTATGCTGGCCTCCCGTCACTGGACAGCTGCCCGTGGCCTCTCTTGGAGAACAGTTGGTCCCTGAGTTCTTTCCCACTATCTACACCTTGGGACATTTACGTCTGGTGGAACATGGGACATTTTCCTTTGATGGGAAATGGGACAGTACCGTTGTGGGACAATTGCACTCAAAGTATTCCTTTGTTCAAGTTGTCAAGGAACATAAAGACATTATTAAACAATGATCTCTGTACGAACACATTTGACATTTCTATCGTGAGATTGTACTAAATGTTTAGACTACATCCCAACACCTCACACACAGTTCTGTAAGTCGTGAATCAGAGTTAGCTACGGTTTTAGATTAGAGTGACGTTGTATATATGCCTTTTGTATAAACAAAAAGTAATGCCTATGGACTGGCTGCACGTCACAGTCCTATCTTACAGACCAAAAATAACTATCTGTAACACTATGTTTTTTATGAATATATGAGGATTACACAATAAGTGTAATCCTAAAACCCCTGAAGGGAATACATAGTATGTTAATCATTCCTAGTACAATGTTACTATTCTATTTTGTTATGTTTACAACAATAGCATAAGTATATTGCCAAAGAAACGCCACTATGAGGTGACTGTTTTTAAACCTATGCCATGTGTATCTTGATGAGACAAGCTGCAGTTTACACGGATATATCCGCGAATATACAATTGCTGATGATGCAAACTGTTATTATACGCATGGCACGAAACTCATTGTTGTTCAACCTACGAATTGCAAAGACGAGTTTTTGTAAAATCTACAGTGACCGTAAAGGAGAACACCGTGCGCATGTGCAGCTGTGAGTTATAAATGCACAAAATGGTATATTCATGTTACCAGATGTAGTTCTTAAACGGGAATATGTAAATGACACTTACCAACCAACCTCCTCCTGCTTTGGATTTTTGGTCACACCTAATCGCCATCCTTTTACCCGCCACAGTGATGTTGTATACGTCATTTGTCAACACGCCATTATTAAACAGATCAGCGCAGTCGTGTGGGTCAGGTACACATCTCTCCACCAGAGGGAGTAACGCTGCAAGTATGACTGAGTGCAATAATCACGAACGCGGTCGGTCGGTCGGTCGGTCGGTCGGTCGGTCGGTCGGTCGGTCGGTCGGTCGGTCGGTCGGTCGGTCGGTCGGTCGGTCGGTCGGTCGGTCGGTCGGTCGGTCGGTCGGTCGGTCGGTCGGTCGGTCGGTCGGTCGGTCGGTCGGTCGGTCGGTCGGTCGGTCGGTCGGTCGGTCGGTCGGTCGGTCGGTCGGTCGGTCGGTCGGTCGGTCGGTCGGTCGGTCGGTCGGTCGGTCGGTCGGTCGGTCGGTCGGTCGGTCGGTCGGTCGGTCGGTCGGTCGGTCGGTCGGTCGGTCGGTCGGTCGGTCGGAACGACACAAAGCCCGCGTTGGCTAGTTGTAACACGGTTGTGTTATAATACAAGGCTTGCAGACAAAACTACTAATGCGAATCAGCAAGGCGACAGTATAATTACCAATAGATATTAACATGCCACGTATAATATCACGTGAATCCGTCGAAATGCCATCGAGTTACGCCATTTTAAAGAATAAAGATACTATTTTCAACTTACTTTATATCTATATTTTAATTGAAATATGTATGTTATTACTTCTTTTTGGTAATTAAAACGGTTTGGTTGAATGCGGTATTTTAAAAGTGAATTTATATTCAAAATGTATTAAATAGTGTGCTTATATGATATTGTTTATAATTTATTATAGTTATTGTAATGTAACAAACTACTTATATAGCCAAAATTATATACGGAGAGAGAAATTGCCCCAACGGTGTAGTTTTCTCTGTTATTACACTTTGCACGAATGCTAAACATGTACCCCGTAGGCTGGCACAACAAGCCCCGCACTGGTTAAATTGTAACAGTTTAAGACACCTAACAAAACTCATTACACCACAAATGTGTAATAGGCAGGGCCTACACAGATGTGTGGGGACCCTTTGGCATAACAAAAGTTTCGATTGGTTAAGAAACCCACCCGCACTCTTGAAATATGCTGTTTTTGCTAATAGTAACCCCGGCCTCCGCTACGATTGTCCGTGTCTTCGTCTTGGTCGACGGTGTCGCGGGTGTTCCGTTTAGTTAGACGTCGACCAGACTGAAAAGCGAATGACGTCAGTTATTCACTGGACCCACGGCCAACACCGAGATCGGGTCTTGTCACCTTCGCCTCAACCTGCAGAATCGAGCTGGTGAGATCCAGGTAATCGTCTCCGGATCTTGTATCATGAAGTATATCGATCCGCCCGACTCGAGAGAGGACATAGGTTGATGCTGCTCCGTGCGACTATCGACGATGCTGGTGTGAGTCGGCGGTACATTGATGCTGCTGAGTTACGTCGACGCTGACGACGATGCCGTGGGATCGCAGCTGACGGGTCAACTGACACACAAGGACACGGCCAATCGAATTGACGCCGTCGTGACCGTCGCAGGAGATGCGGCCAACTCGGGCTAAGTGACTTGACGAGACAAGATCTGTCATAGTCGTGTGGTCGATATCACGGGTCGTTTCCACGTGGATCTGTTTCTCAAAGATGAATTTTTATCAACGGCGTCGAGGCCAAAATACGACAGGTACCCAGCAAGATAGCGTTCGCCGTCGTGGCCGGTGCTGCCACCGTGTTCGTAAAGGCGGGAACTCACTGAACCGTCGGCCGGCCGACGCACGTAAAATGAAATCGGCCGGGCATCGTGGGAACATCGGGCCGTCAGCCGGTTTGGTCATTTAGGAACTCACAGAACCGGCCGACCGGCGGCCGTTATCCGCCCGATGCAACGATTTTTCGAACACACACAGGGGCGGTCAGCCGGCCGATTTCATAATTTAAGCGCTATTCATTTAAATTTAAATTAGTTTGATTTTTTTCCATAGAAGGATTCAATATGCTCGCCCAGGTGACCTACATCCAAACGTTCATCATGGCGGACTAAGAGGATGAATTCATGCCGATTTTTGTTGCTGCAAGTGCCGCAAGTCCCACAATTCACACACTTGTTCCTCGCGTTCTTCGGTCCACAGCGTGAAACGGCCCGGCGACATCTTACCAAAATCGTCAAACCGCGATTTGTAGTCGGCACTATCGTCGTCGCCTTTAGCCGGTGTACGCCGTTAATTGACCGGTGGGGGTGTTTCTGGAACATCCGTGGTGCATGTTTTCCGCGGGGTCTCCTTCTCTGAGGTTGTTTAGGGCCTGGACGTGCTTTTCGGACCATTTTGGAGCTGTGTTCCTGCGTGTTTGTCTCCAAAAATTGCTTCCTGTGCGAATGTTACCCAACACACCACGCTCTGAACAGTCTGAACACTAACAAGTTAACATTTCTCGGCCTGGTGTGAAGCCGGAACTCAATAAGACGGGCGGCCGGCCGATTTTGCATCAACCGATCATCGTGGGACGTCGTGGGGTATCGGTTATGGGAGTTCCAAAAATCGTGGCATCGGCCGGGCGTCGTGCGTCGAGCCGATGCCCGCACGACGTCGGCCGGCCGTATCAAATACGTTTGATACTGCCGGCCGGCCGATGCCCGCCCGACGCCCGGACGGCAGATGTTTTGGGTTGTGTTTAGTGCGGAAACGTCACACCAGGCGACGACATGATAACTTTTTAGTGTTCACACTGTCCACAGAGTGGTGTGTTGGGTAACGTTCGCTAGGAAGCAATTATGACATAGCAAAATATAGTTTTGCATTATAATGTGTTTATTTCCACTAAATCAATAAAAATGCAAATCCCATAAAAGAAAAACACGGCCTAAAACCGTTAATACCATCATGTAGTCCAAAGTTTAAAGCCTTTGTCTTTACTTAAATCTGCCATCCATGCGATATTTAACTATTCGGTTTAGACGATTTGTCTTTACTTAAATCTGCCATCCATGCGGTATTTAACTATTCGGCTTAGACGATTACCACTATATGCAATTAATAATTCCCCAATCGCTTGAGTTAATCTTCATTATTTGAAAACTTACAACTGTCATCGGTTATTAGAATATCATTACTGTGGCCTGTTCCCAATCAGCTTCAGTGGCGAGGAATATCGCCGTATATCGTGGCACACTTTACAGAACAGTAGCGTAACCAATCGCCGCTTTCATTGACGACATCGTCGGTGCTAATACATCCCAACACGTGATGGTGCATCAAGAAGCCGTGACAATAGAACTCGCACACAGAAAGCAACACAAATAGGAATATGAAAACAATACACACTCTTGCGGTTTTTTGCCAAATGCTTCAGTTCCATTTTGGTCTGCCTTTGCAGCTGGTCAATCGTGTCTTTCAGTAGATTCATCAAGGACGACAGCGCGCGTACTTTCGTGTTACACTGCTGCTCTGATTGTGCTTGGTGCATGACAGATGACACCACACACACCGCCAGTAGACACCTCGACGTTGTCAACAACGCTGCACAGGTAATAGTAACAGTAACAATAATGTAATCATCCCAATAAAATACTTACTCAAAACCGCTACAAATGTAAAGTATATATTACGACAGTTGCTACAAAACGTGTTATACGCTAAAGGAAAATTAACTGAAAATAGGGTAATATATAATAGGCCTATGTAATAAGGTAAGTTGAGTGTACCGCCTACTTCTTCACCATTAAGTACATATGCGCGACAATGTCAACACACGTCACCTTTTACAATCATTCTGTCCAATGAATCACCACCAATGAAGATCCCGGCCCAAGTAATTCACACGTGAATACCCAACTCGCAGGCTGATGTAGTTTCAAAACTGTAGACAGTTTAACTTGATAACATATAACGCTTGTACTTGTATTACGAGATTCGTGACGTCACTAAATAAGTCGCTGCGCATCACCACGCGATTATTACATCGTTGTATGTCCCGTGGTTCGGCGTTGGTTCCGCATGTTGTTTCCACGTCTACCTAGCTCGCGCTATCATCGGCCAGATGGGACCCTTCCAATTGTCATCTAGTTCGTGTCTCCATCGTCCCGATGGTCGTCTCCCTTCGTAGGGTTTTCAGGTGTTGGTACACATTATACATCGGTTATTTCATATTCTGTTGACGCGCCTTGCCCAGATCGCGCCCAGCACCCCTTCCGTCGTCTGATGTGTTCAATCACGTCTGAGAGCTTGTCTTTTCTCTTACCTAAATATTTGTTTTCAGCTCCCGGTAAGTGATGTTATATTGTTTGACGTCACATACGTTGTATCGCCATCGATTCAGTAACCATAGAATAATACTAATAATACTAATACTAATACTAATACTAATACTAATACTACTACTAATAATAATAATAATAATAATAATAATAATAATAATAATAATAATAATAATAATAATAATAATAGTAATAATAATAATAATAATAATAATAATACAAATAATATTAATAATCGTATCTTGTTCAATGAAAATACAGGCATGCTAATACGAAATCTAATTTCTAGAATACACGCTAGGGATGCGTGAAAGTTTAAGACATACAATGTTGTTCATGCTCTCGCAGGTTGTGATACTGTGACGTCATAGTTTGGCATTGGCTAGGCTGAAGCACAGAATATTCGTATGTATGGCCAACGTTCTCACAACGTACTTGGACGCACAGGCGGCCCACCTTTCTCGGGAGTAGTGGACAAAGCCACACACGTCTTGGTGGCCTGTTACTGCAGCAAATACACAATATGTGTGTTGTCCATAAATAAGCAGAACTAAGGCATCCATACTACAGCATTGTTCATCCCACCACATGCGAAGCTTCTACCGAAATATAACTAGAACCCGTAATGTACGTGTCGTAAATTGACTTCATGCTTTGTACCAAGACCCACCTATGCTAAACCCTACATCTTATGGTTTGTCGGAGGAGTAGTGGAATGCTGAGCTCAGTCCAACTGATGTCCCACAGACACTTTGTTAGCCTCAATTGATTTGCTAACACTGATCAGGTGCTCGCATCAAAGTGATAGGCCATGTAGCACGAATAAGTGCAGCTGCCAAAGCACTGATGTATTTATAAACCAGCATGCTCAAACCACTGTTCTACATGATGAACCTGAATAGGACTGATGGTGAGAAAGGTAATACTGTCACTAAACTATGCCCTTATTGAATTATCCACAAATAATACCACATGGAATAATATTTTATCTTCTTGTTTTTTTTTAAATACCTTATTAATGGAAATTAAAACATATTATGCTTGAAAACATATTATATATATATATATATATATATATATATATATATATATATACATTCCAAAAAGGTGAGTTACATCTAACGGTGTGATTGGTGGTTCTGCCGCTCGCCTAAAATCGTAGCGTTTGGTATTTGTAAATCATAAAAAACACTTGTAATTTTACCGTTTCGGTGGACATGGAAATATATAGCACGACATAATATAACTCGATGTGTCACGAAATCGTTAAATTAACTGGGACAAACATTTCAGTGTGTGACACTTAGTTTTGCCGGACTCCGTGCTACGGGGCTGACAGCGAACCATGCTGGGACTGCAGAATCGACATGTTGTATTTTGCCTGAAATAAAGTCATTCTTATTGTTATCTGACGCTACAGACGTTACACGGTGTCATAAGTCGGGATACGTGATTGCTGCTACAAGTGAAAAGAAGAAGAATTGCAAGATTTAATCTTTCTGCGCCGTTTTCGTCCAAGCCTAACGAATGGCCCGAATGGCTAAACGAATTTGCAAGATTTCGAATCACAACAAAGCTCCACAAAGAAGAGGGTGACGTGCAGAGAGACTCGTTGTTATATGCAATGGGGGGACAACAAGCAAACAGAATCTTTCGCACATTGACGTTTGTTGCGCCAGAAGTAGACACAACATACGATACATTGGTGAGCAAGTTAACGGAGTATTTTATTCCGCAACGAAAGGTGATTCACGAAATGTGTATTTCAAAGCCGACAGCAGCTAGCAAATGAAAGCGGAAGAGAACTACAGACACTTGCCGTACATTGCGAATATAAAGAACAGACCAACGAAATGGTAAGGGACCGCTTTGTTGTGGGAGTGAGGGACCAGGCTGTGAAAGGAAAACTACAATTAATCACCGACCTGAGTCTCGATAAAGCAATGTCAATTGCTAGACAGCATGAACAAGTCAAACTGCAAATGAGAGAGCACCAGCTTGAACAGGATCAACATGTCGCAGAAGCGAGAGTATCCCCGAGTCCGAGAACAGCCGGTCGATACACGAAGCCGAAGGACAGACACACTGCCAGTAAGTACCGTTACTCGATGTCAAGGGACCGCCTGCCTAGAAAGTGTGAACGCTGTGGTTACGCAGAACATTTGCGCGGAGGGAGTTGCCCTGCGCTGGGACAGGGGTGCAATAAGTGCAATGCAAAAGGTAATTTTGCTTCTGTTTGTCGCTCGAAGCGTAACACTGTGAATTGTGAACGACATAAAGCGTAAGAAGTCGAACGCGAAGGGACCAAACCATATCGTGGCAAAGCCGAAAGTGACCGAAGAGGACCGTTTGTCGGTGACATCGAAAGTGACCAAACCAAACCACAGGCTGAAACTGGTCAATCGACTGCGTTCCTCAGTGTGGTTGACTGCACAGAGAAGAAAGACGCTTGGTTCGTAACTCTGAAAGTGAAGCGGATGCGACTTCGTTTCAAAATCGAAAACGGCGCTGACGTCACGATAATAACAAAGAAGACTTGATTGCCAATGAAAGACAAACCGAGATTAGAACCAACAGCCGTCCGTCTCAACAGTGTTGATGGACAGCTGAAGGCGTTTGGTCAGTTCATGGCAGTCACGAAGCATGGGAACACGGTTTATCGCATCAACGTGATCGTCATTGAAGGGAAGAAAATGACGAACCTACTGTCACGAGACGTCGCTGCAGACATGGTTCTCGTGTGTCGTCAGGAGCAAGTGATCAGATCTGTGACAGAACTAGCGGATTGTTGCACTGCAATGGTTCCGGTCATCAAGAAAACCGGAGCTGTGCGTGTCCGCGTCGACTTGAAGCAACTGAATGCAGCAGTTCGACGTGAACACCATATGCTTCCTTCGCTGGAAGATATAGCGCCTAAACTTGCCGAGTCAAAAGTGTTCTCAACTCTAGACGCTGCACGCGGGTCTTGGCAAATCCCGATCGACGAAGACAGCCAATTGTTGACTACCGTCATAAGACCATTTGGACGTTATGCATTTTGCAGACTGCCATTTGGAATTTCCTCCGTCCCCGAGATATTCCAATGCAAGACGTCGACACTACTCGAAGGACTGGACGGGGTAGAAGTGATCATCACATACTGGTTCATGGTCGTAACTGAGAAAAACAGACGCTCGTCTCAATGCTGTCCTAAGGATAATCAACGACTCGTGGCTGAAACTCAACCCAAAGAAATGCGTCTTCAGACAAACCGAACTGACGTATTATGGTCACCTGATTGGGGGTGATGGCATCAATCCACACCAGAGAGAGTTGAAGCTCTACTCCGAACAACGTTAGCGAACTGATAACAATCTTGGGTATGTTTCAGTACCTGGTCAAACTCGTGTACGATATGTCGTCAGTTATGAAACCGATGACTGACTTACTCAAGTCTGATGTCGTCTGGTCGTGGGACAAGGCACAACAAGCATCGTTTGATAAGACGAAAGAACGGTTGACGACTACACCGACGTTGTCCTACTACGACTCAAAGTTACGGAATCGGTGCTGTGCTGGTGCAATCTGCTGATGGAATCCTCAAGTCAATCGCCTTCGCGTCAAGGACGTTGACGACCGCGGAACAACGGTACGCCCAAATAGAAAAGGAGATGCTTGCAGGTGTTTGGGCGTGCGAGAAATTCCGAAGATATCTCGTTGGATTGAAGGAATTCAAACTACTTACCGACCATCGACCGTTGGTACGACTTATGAACACGAAACGCATAGATGACGCACCGCTGCGTTGCCAGCGATTGTTGATGAGGGCCATGCGATTTAATCCGATTGTTGAATACGTTTCCGGAAAGCAACTCATGATCGCAGATGCTCTATCCAGAAAGCCGCTGGTTGGACGCGAATCGGAATCGATGACACCGAGCTGTCAGACGATATAACAGCTCTTGTTGACGCAGTTCAACAAAACTGGCCCGTGACGGAAGATCGTCTTACCGAGATCAGAGTCGAAACCTCGACAGATCATATAATGAAATCAATCACATATTTTATAGTGTTCCACACTCTGTGCGAGACTACTACCGCGAGAGAGCGCTACTCTCATTGAATGATGGTGTTGTCACATATAAACTCAAAATTGTGATGCCCCCAAAGATGCGAGACGACGCTTTGCGACGACTTCATGAATCGCACCAAGGCATCTCGAAATGTCGCGAACGAGCAGCCAGTGCCATCTGGTGGCCCGGTATCAGTAGCGACAGGTTTATCGATCGCTGTGATACTTTCCGACGCAATCGACCGACAGAGAAATAACAACCTCTTCGTCCGGTTGAATTACCCGGAAGTCGCCATGGATATCTTCCACTAAGCAAAATTACTATATCGTCATCATCGACTACTACTCGCGCTGGATCGAAATCAAACAATTGACCAGTCTAACGTCTGACTGCGTGATCAGCCGCGTCAAGACCGTATTTACCACGCATGGTATTCCGGATGTGGTGGTATCAGACAACGGAAGACAATTCGTCTCGGACTAATTCAGGAAAATCACGAAATCATGGTGCTTCACTCAACATACCACAAACCCATATTCTCCGCAAGAGAATGGGATGGCAGAGCGAGCTGTGCAGACGGCGAAAATATTGCTAGACCTCGACGAACCGGAGATAAGTCTGTTGCACTATTATGCGTTGCCCCACAGTGCAATCGGCGTATCACCGGCAGTGGCACTAATGGGTCGTCAACTCGCCACACGACTGTCCGTTGTGAGAGAACAAGTGTCACAATTGTACAAGCGATGCTACGATCGGCGACATGGTATACGCAAATTACCGCCGTTACAAAATGGCGAGTCACTGTTGCTGAAATTGGATGGGGAGAAGCAGTGGTCGACACCAAGCACTGTGTTCAGAAGTGACCCGCAGAACCGGTCACATGTTGTGAAAACTGGTGTAGGTATCTGCTATCGCAGAAATCGAAAGCACCTCCAAGGTGTGCCGAACGTGCTTCCACCAGTGCCCAACAATGAGCCTGCTAATTCGGACATTGAGGCCAAGGATCCAGGCGAAGTCGTGCCGCCGGACGATCCAGGTGATGAAGTCTTGCCGCCGGACGATGTTGGTGATGCAGTCGAGTTGCCCGTGGACGTTCCCGCCGGACTGAATAAGTCGGCGGAGTATACCAGGTGTGGCCGAGCAGTCCGTCGGCCGGTAAAATTTGAGTAACACTACGTGGTTCGATTTGAACTTTGGAAAGAGGGGAGATGTCACGAAATCGTTAAATTAACTGGAACAAACATTTCAGTGTGTGACACCGAGTTTTGCCGGACTCCGTGCTACGGGGCTGACCACGAACCATGCTGGGACTGCAGAATCGACATGTTGTATTTTGCCTGAAATAAAGTCATTCTTATTGTTATCTGACGTTACAAACCTTACACTATGTTTTCATTTCATTTAAGTCGTATCAAAACATACTATGGACATTTCCAATTTCCAGGCATTCAAATACAAAATTCACATCATAACTTTGATATCTTGTCCCAAAACGTAAGAGGTTTACTTTGGCATTCTAAACACAATTTAATGGTGTCTACCTAGTTCTACTTAAAATCAGCAAATTAAGGGATACTTTTTGTTATAAATTAATTAGATAAACATGGCTGAAAGGCGCGTGTTTTAAGTAGTGCAATTTAAATCTACGCACGTAACATACTTATGACACATGGTCGTGCTTTTTGGCCATACAGTCTCAAGTTGCCGAGCGCTGAGCTGCCGCCAACAGCGTGGGTCAATTAGTATGTACATACATACATACATACATACATACATACATACATACATACATACATACCATACATACATACATACATATATACATACATACATACATACATACATACATACATACATACATACATAAATACATACATACATACATACATACATACATACATACATACATACATACATACATACATACATACATACATACATACATACATACATACATACATACATACATACATACATACATACTTTTACTTTAACATTTACATACATACATACATACATACATACATACATACCTACATACATACATATATACATACATACATACATACATACATACATACATACATACATACATACATACATACATACATACATACATACATACATACATACATACATACATACATACATACATACATACATACATACATACATAGATACATAGATACATAGATACATGCATGCATGCATGCATGCATGCATACATACATACACACACACACACACACACACACACCACACACACACACACACACACACACACACACAATATATGAGCATACAATGCTATCACTGTGCTGCTGGTAATAGTCCAAATCAATCATAGTGCACATTTAAACCATAAAAACGACGAACAACACAATCAGTTACATTATGATGTAAATTGGCATTTTAGCATAAAGAAATTGGAAATAAACAGGTAATATAAGTGGTGTAGTATGGAAATTAATAGGTCAGTGTTGTTACCAATAAATAGGACGTTGCTCTTCACTCGTACTTCGAGGCCTGTCGTCAGCACTTAGTTGATCTGTATTGCTAGTACGCAGTTATGTAGGCGGCGCCATCATCGCTGGATCGAGGATGAGCGACAGAGGTACCCTGACTTGTGCGAACGGAACCGTCGGTCGCTTTCTCTTCATCCAGCTGAACTCCACAGGGTTCCTGACTCTCTGTGAAGTGGAAGTGTTCAACTGCATGCCACCCACTGCCATATTTACTAAACACCACCTGAGATATCATGTGTATGCCGATGATACCCAACTCTACGTCGATTTCCCACGTGACCAGCCTTGTAGCGTAGACACTGTGCTACCCGCCAAATCGAACAATGCACCATAGACATCAAGCGTTGGATGACGAGCCGTCAACTACTGCTGAATAAGACGAAGACCGAAACGATTGTTTTCTACGCCAAAGTCCCACCTGGAATTACGGGAGTCGACGTGTTTGGATGTCGCATAACGCCTCAACCGACCATAAGAGACATCGGCATTTTTCTCGACAGCGGAATGGACATGACGATGCAAGTTACGCGTACATGTCAGGCGGCCTACTTCCAACTGCATAACATCGCCAAGATACGCCACTGCTTGACCATTGCTGCATGCAACACTATCGTTCACGGTCTAGTGACGTCGAAGCTAGACTACGGTAATGCTGTGTTATTTGGCATAAATGGGCGATTGTTGCAGAAACTACAACGACTTCAGAACTCGGCGGTGCGTGTGATCACGCAACAACGACGCCGTGACCACCTCCACATCACGCCTGTGTTAATAGCGCTTCACTGTCTGCCCATTCCATGGCGCATAACCTATAAGATACTGGTGTTGACCTTTCGATCGTGGAATACACGCCGAGTCGCCACCTTCGCTCAGCCGGAAGCCGTCTCCTCAGAGTTCCACGCCACAATCTAGAACCTTATGGCCGGCGTGGCTTTTCTGTGACGCGCCGCGCCTGTGGAACGACCTCCCAGACAGTCTGTGTCATAGAGACTCATTTGAACTTTTTTGGTCGCAATGAATTAATTTTAAACGTAATTATACATTCCCAAACTATTTTAGTGTATTGTTTTAATATCTAATATACATATACATATACATATACATATACATATACATATACATATACATATATATATACATATACATATACTATATATATATATATATATATATATATATATATATATATATATATATGTATTTTTTATTAATTATTTATTTTATATATTTTAGCTTATACACTATGAGTTTTAGAAACTATATTTAATTATTTATTTATTATCGTTTAAACAACTTGAATTTGTAATTGATTTGTCATATTTTATACATTTATATGTTACAAATGTTGTATGTACGCGCCTCTGAGCAGAACCGTTTTCTGGATATACGGCGCTTTACAAATAAAAATTATTATTACATTATTTATTATTATTAAATGTCAAATAATTCAATCTTGTCATGTTTTTGGGTACAATATTGGCAACAGGTTTTAAAATCATCTAAATAGTATATAGAACTTAAAAACCCTTGTTGCAATTTGTTTTATATTTGGTCCCATAGTGATTTAGCGGCCATTTTTAAAATGGCCGCCAAATTGTATTTCGCCGTACGTTAATAACTGTTTCTTCTAGAGAAATAATTGTGGTGTGTGGATATATTTTCTATGGGACACGGATTTCAAATAATTGTTTTTGAATTGTTCGGCTTTCGCGTCTGCCAATTTTAAAGATGGCGGTCGTCAATATAAATGTCATAATATCTTTAAAGCTACGTCAAATTGAGCTGTAGTGTTGATGTCATTGGATAGCTTGATGGATAGCGATATACAACAACGTATATTTGTCCTTCACTAACATTTATATATGCGCCATTTTTAAAGATGGCGTCCGGCTCAGCCATTTATCCATATCTTAAGAACTACGTAATCTAGAGCCATAACATTGATATCAAGATGTAAGGTTTATTTAGATTGTATTATTGTTAACCTGTATTGACTTTCAAATATCCGCCATTTTGTAATATCCGCCATTTTGTAAGATGGCCCGACAAAATCTCTAAAACTATTATATCCATAGCTTAAGAACTACGTGGCTTAGAGACCAAAAGTTTATGTCAAAATACAAACTTTTTAGAAGTAATTATGTGTTGTATTATGTTTGACTTATCCGTCATTCTAATAGATGGCCCCCATCAAACAGTATTATTTATGTATCTTACGAGAGCCTGTTATCCCTATGTCTTATTATCTACGTATCGTCGAACCTTGAAGCTGATGTGGAAATATAGATGTTTGGAGGCAACGATTTAAGGATGGCTCTTAAATATTCTATTAAACGGACAGTGTTGGCCAATTGAAACATTGGTTTATTGATTTCAAAATTATATCATAGCATATTGAAAACTCCCAATATGTTCATCCACCCCCACCCCACCCCTTCCAACATCCACTGCAATTGCTCTGCATTGTGAAGCGCATGTTGGCTTTTATGCATGAAAACTGTCTTCCACAAACTGTCACCAGTCTTCTGGAAGCTTTCATAAAACCTTTTCACTTGACAATCATATGATAAGCGCTAGAGTAACAAAGTACAAAGGAAAGCTTGCTGTCGTGGAGTGTAACTGCAAAGTAGATGGAATAGAAAGATGTCTCAGAAACTGAAGGCAATATCACTACTTTTTCCCAGGATGCTATAACAGGATCTTCAAAAGACGATTTGACATGAAAGCAATAATTGGCACTCACGAGTTTGCGTACAGAAACTGGATGTTGATGGAACCAAATAAATCGAGCCATCTAACAAATGACAAAGTAACAGTTGCTGGAGAATATTGTGCAGGCCAAAAGTGGCACAACCCCATAAGCTATTATATAAATCCGTCCAATAGAGTCGATGGAATGACAGCCTTGCAAAGTGTACCACTGTCAAGAACTTCAGTAACTACAAAGACGATGACAAATCATATATTAAGCTCATCCAATCAAAAGCTCGATGTCATGACCAAGTGAAGGTTATCTTTGACAGTTATACGAAATTATCCTCACTGAAGGAATCAACACCGTGCAGAGGCAATTCCAAGGGAATACGATCCAATATATAGTAGATGATTCAACGTGCATCAGACTTCTATACCTGGCTCAAAATGTCTTCGACCTGAGAACTGCTGAGAACATAGTGACAGCGACACGCTATGATGTCAAGACAAACTCCGACTGCCCTGTGTCTACATGTGTGAGCATATCCAAAGAAGCAAACAGTCGCATAATTCAATATATTGTGGAAGTTGCAGAAACATATTAAAGTTTTTACCTATTTTCCCAACACACTGATTTCGTGCTCTTGGCTCTTCGCTGGGAGCCACAATTGGGTACCAGCTTCACAGCATTTCTTCCGTCTTCCATCTTCCGAACTGTACTTGATGCACTGGCTGGATTTGCAGAAAGAGCAGAACAGTCCGCTGAAATGGTCAGGGGCTGTGAAGAGTTCTTGTCCACACCATTATGTCTTGAATGGCACTATATTACCCATGTGAAAAAGGTCTGGTGGTACCAATCATCCCAAATCTCTGGAGCCTGGATAGCACCAGAATGGTGGCCGATTGTTGTACTGCAAACCAAGAAAACACCAGCCCCAGAATTCAGGACTGGTACAGTTTTACAGCTGACGCAATGCAGCTCTGCATTAACAAATCTGTCTAATTATGGTGCATGTCCATGATCATCAAGTGTGGTTACATGACAGGTTGCATAGGGCATCCTTGGAAAAAGTAGTGATGTTGCCTTCAGAATTGCAGTTTCTGAGACATCTTTCTATTCCATCTACTTTGCAGTTACACTCCACGACAGCAATATTGCCTTTGTCCTTTGTCACCCTAGTGCTTATCATATGATTGCCAAGTGATAAGGTTTTATAAAAAAAATTCCAGAATACAGGTGAAATTTTGTGGAAGACAGTTTTCAAGCATAAAAGCCAACATGCGCTTCACAATGCAGTGCAATTGCAGTGGATGTATTGGGAGTTTTCAATATGCTATGGCGTCATTTTGAAATCAATAAGTCAATGTTTGAATTGGCCAAAACTTGTGAGTCTAACAAGCAGGTTGGATGAACCACCCGTTTGTTAATTATTAATATTGGGCGTGGGACGGCGAATCATAGAACAGTTAAAATGCTATAATTTTGCATATTAGCGTAATGTTATGGAACATGTATCAGTGCACCAGCAGGCAAAATAATTACGTTTTGATACACAACTGTATATTTATAGCATAACTCATATGATCATATTTAAATTATGTTATAAATATAATATAAATAGTTTTGCTATTTAAATATGTTCGCACATGTAACAGTTATCCACCGGGTCGTGTTTCTATAGTGTTATTATCTCAAATTGCTTAACATTGTAATGCTGCCAACAGTGTGGATCCATCCAATGTCTTAGCCAGGATGTTCCATTGAGGGTGCCATTCGACGCAATATTATAAAGACACGAAACCATAGTCCTTGTGTAAAATCGAACTACAGCCGTCCACCGTATTTCTCACGCTACATATCCCAAACATGCAAACAAGGAATATAACATATACCAACACTTAGTCACTTATTCTAATGAAACAGTAAATAACACTGGTAAATTAACGTGAATGAGTTGCGGGCAATCAACCAGTAACTTCACGACGTGTAACGTTGCTATTTAATAAACTATATTTATATAATTTCACGATAGGAGGTTCCAACAACCCAGTAGAAATTCGACTAGATCAATTGCTTTGTTTACAATGTGTAACCATACATTTGTCAAATAACCAGGCAACTAGTATTTTGCATTCATGTATTGATACATTCATATCCGTTGAGAATTATGACACACTCGTTGACCTGTCAATACACGTATCGCAATGTCAGTACACACATTGCCTTGACAGAAGTGGAGGATTACTCCACATTTCGTCACTTATTCCTATTTGAAGGATGCAAATTTCGGCAATTGTTTCGAATTTGGATAGACATATATTATGCCGTTATAACTGTACATTTGCCTACATTTCATGAATATGCATGTGATGACGTTAACTGATTGATCGTACGAAATCAATCATCACGTTTTGACAAGGTATAACTGTAAAATTGAGGTTGGTATGGATGGTACATTTGAGTCCCCACATAATTTGTTTCTAAAATGGAAGGACTGGGACGGGACGTCATACAAATATATGCATATATCATCTGTATGTTGACTCTTTATAAATCAGGCACCCAGGTATTGGTCAAGTCAATTCTCAACCACGGGGATGGATGTAACAACGTACTTTAATATACGTCAACAACTTTTATATTGCAATTTTTTGTAATGGGGCTTAATATAAATAATTCAGTGTAAGCACAACACAGTGGTTCTATATACACATAATGACAACATTTTAATATTTACCGACGTGCGATACGGGACCTTTTCGGGAAATTACCCTGACCACGAAACACACTGTGATTGGTTCGGTCGGATGGGGTGATCGAGCAAAGTGACGTAAGTTGACATTGTCGCGCAAAAGTATTAAACTGTGAAGACGTATACCTAAACAGTCAACTTCTTGCGCAGCCATGTCTACAACGGTGTGGTCTCTTCTGGCGATGTGTTTGGTTGCATTTGTCAGGCACACAACACTAGCCACGTCCACTCCCTGTACGTCGGAGCACTGCAGCATACTCGACAGCAACTTGAAAGGTATGACGGGGTTCATGATGCAAGCACAGGCCTCGTTGGAAGCGCTGTCGAAGCAGATATGGAAGCGCACTCAAGAGCTGCAGTCGCAACTGACGACACTCAACATGACAGTGGAACAGCAACATAATCAACTGGCAACCCTGAAACAGACCGTAGTAGAGCAGCAGAAACAACTGGAGAAACAAGAACAGAATTTGGCTAAACAGGAAGACGGTATGTAATGTTTATCTACTATTACGTGCAATTACTAGTAATGTTTCTTGTTATATTTCTGCTGTAACACCTTATTGGTACAATGTTCTGCGGTGCAAGATGTTTCAACACGGTTTCAGGAATGAAGACACCAGTGACGTTGGTTACGTTAGTGCATTACTTTACTAACCCAAACATCACCGCGTCACACAGGGTGGTGTAGGGTCGTTCGTACGTACGTGTCTGTTTATTGTGTGTGTAACAACGTGAACATCCGGGAGTTCATATCTGGGAGAGTGCATATCTGTGAGTGCTTGTGTGTTGTCGTTTATGTGTGCGCGTCTCCATGCGGTGCATGCGTGTGTGTGTTTGTGCCCGCGCGTGAGTGCTTGTGTGCGTGTGCATTTTTGAGCGCCTCGGCAAAATAAAATCTGCACAATTCGTATACCGTAATATCACAGTTGAATCGCATTAGATACTTAGCTTTGACATATATCAGTACCACGAAAGAGTTAGATCGTTTTCCTTACACCCATATTTAGTCAGGTTGTTATGCATGCACTGTAAATACGGCACTTAGCAGTCAGGTGTACACCTTCTTTAATTTCAGTCAGCAATCCATCATATAATTATGGAATCGGTATTTGCTTCGTTCTAGTAACAAAAACTGTAGTAATGCGTTTATCACCTGTGCATTGGACTACTGTTATTGCCTGTTTCACAAAGTTGCCGCAGGCCACATATCAGGCGTTGCTGAGGAGGGGCGTTTAGGCACATTCAAATGAATTAATTTTAAATTGTTCACTGACTTCGGTTTCCTCTAGCTGGTATACATGAAACATTTCTGCTAAAGACCAGAAGTTTCGTAACACATTATATTAGGCAATTATGATTTGGAGTCTGGAACGTTTATTTTGTTCGCAACAATAATTTTATAGTTATATTATAAACATCCATTTGGTGAGAGTATACTAACATATTGCAACGAAATTATCATCATTTGTACACAAATAGCTGATTCAAACTGTAGTGTTGATATATCAACTGACTGCAATGTTCTTTTCAAATAGATCCAGTATGCCATTGACTCGTTAAATATATTTTGTGAATTATATACAACTAAACTAAAATCAAAGAGTACTGAAAAATGTGTTCCAGCGATTCAACCGATTGAGATTTTTCTAGACAATGTGTAGACTACATTTCCTTTTTCTATTATTTGGTTTAAAAAATGACGCGAACATTTTCGTATATATAGACATGTCAGTTAACAAATATAATACTCTTTAAGTTGTCATTATCTTTATAATTTACGTGCACAATATTATGTAATTATTATTCAAAGGTACATGGAACTAATTACTACATTTCAATTGAAGTGAGTTGATGAATTCTAAAATAATCCGACTCCATCTTTCTACCAAACGTATACGTACAAGACTGGTGGAGTATTCAAAGCCGAATAATTCAAGCCACCCAAAACACGTGCTCTGCATCGAAATCGTGCGGTTGCACATTAAAGGCATGTAAAGAAAGTTGGCTAACCATAGCGTTTCAAGTATATTTATACGTAAATAATTTTTGTTTAGTTTTATGTTCATTCTTGTTGGTTGAAAGCTAATAGAAAACAAAAAACAGTTTATTTTAATGACATCAGTTAACAAGTGTCTTCCCAGCAATCGTACTTGAATATACCATACTATCAATCGTACGTGTTTTTGTTATTGTGGTCAGTATATCAACAACAAATGGAAACCCCCAGTCGGTGCTTGCATAACACAAAGCAACATTACCGTATCGCATACATTTCACTCTTACGTACCCTTTCACGTTATACATAAATATGGTGGTAAACATATTTTACCTTATAAACTGTAACACCATCACCAACGTACGAAAATATGTAGAATAATTTTATAATGTATTGTTTCTATGGATGTCGCGGTCGTTCGTTCGTTCGTTCGTTCGTTCGTTCGTTCGTTCGTTCGTTCGTTCGTTCGTTCGTTCGTTCGTTCGTTCGTTCGTTCGTTCGTTCGTTCGTTCGTTCGTTCGTTCGTTCGTTCGTTCGTTCGTTCGTTCGTTCGTTCGTTCGTTCGTTCGTTCGTTCGTTCGTTCGTTTCGTTCGTTCGTTCGTTCGTTCGTTCGTTCGTTCGTTCGTTCGTTCGTTCGTTCGTTCGTTCGTTCGTTCGTTCGTTCGTTCGTTCGTTCGTTCGTTCGTTCGTTCGTTCGTTCGTTCGTTCGTTCGTTCGTTCGTTCGTTCGTTCGTTCGTTCGTTCGTTCGTTCGTTCGTTCGTTCGTTCGTTCGTTCGTTCGTTCGTTCGTTCGTTCGTTCGTTCGTTCGTTCGTTCGTTCGTTCGTTCGTTCGTTCGTTCGTTCGTTCGTTCGTTCGTTCGTGTCGTTCGTTCGTTCGTTCGTTCGTTCGTTCGTTCGTTCGTTCGTTCGTTCGTTCGTTCGTTCGTTCGTTCGTTCGTTCGTTCGTTCGTTCGTTCGTTCGTTCGTTCGTTCGTTCGTTCGTTCGTTCGTTCGTTCGTTCGTTCGTTCGTTCGTTCGTTCGTTCGTTCGTTCGTTCGTTCGTTCGTTCGTTCGTTCGTTCGTTCGTTCGTTCGTTCGTTCGTTCGTTCGTTCGTTCGTTCGTTCGTTCGTTCGTTCGTTCGTTCGTTCGTTCGTTCGTTCGTTCGTTCGTTCGTTCGTTCGTTCGTTCGTTCGTTCGTTCGTTCGTTCGTTCGTTCGTTCGTTCGTTCGTTCGTTCGTTCGTTCGTTCGTTCGTTCGTTCGTTCGTTCGTTCGTTCGTTCGTTCGTTCGTTCGTTCGTTCGTTCGTTCGTTCGTTCGTTCGTTCGTTCGTTCGTTCGTTCGTTCGTTCGTTCGTTCGTTCGTTCGTTCGTTCGTTCGTTCGTTCGTTCGTTCGTTCGTTCGTTCGTTCGTTCGTTCGTTCGTTCGTTCGTTCGTTCGTTCGTTCGTTCGTTCGTTCGTTCGTTCGTTCGTTCGTTCGTTCGTTCGTTCGTTCGTTCGGTCGGTCGGTCGGTCGGTCGGTCGGTCGGTCGGTCGGTCGGTCGGTCGGTCGGTCGGTCGGTCGGTCGGTCGGTCGGTCGGTCGGTCGGTCGGTCGGTCGGTCGGTCGGTCGGTCGGTCGGTCGGTCGGTCGGTCGGTCGGTCGGTCGGTCGGTCGGTCGGTCGGTCGTGTCGGTCGGTCGGTCGGTCGGTCGGTCGGTCGGTCGGTCGGTCGGTCGGTCGGTCGGTCGGTCGGTCGGTCGGTCGGTCGGTCGGTCGGTCGGTCGGTCGGTCGGTCGGTCGGTCGGTCGGTCGGTCGGTCGGTCGGTCGGTCGGTCGGTCGGTCGGTCGGTCGGTCGGTCGGTCGGTCGGTCGGTCGGTCAGTCGGTCGGTCGGTCGGTCGGTCGGTCGGTCGGTCGGTCGGTCGGTCGGTCGGTCGGTCGGTCGGTCGGTCGGTCGGTCGGTCGGTCGGTCGGTCGGTCGGTCGGTCGGTCGGTCGGTCGGTCGGTCGGTCGGTCGGTCGGTCGGTCGGTCGGTCGGTCGGTTTTCAAACACCTGTTGAATCGACATTGTATTCATGGAATGTTAGCACATAATGGTCTTGTAGCAACGATACCTTTTTGACGTCAGCGTTACTGACGATGATGGTACTTATAACGACAACGACGGTGATGACGACGATGATGACAACAATGACAATGGTAAATTGGTGTTGTATCCGCAGATGTAGGAACATGCCACAGTATGACGGATGGGAGAAATTGACATGACGTCACTAACACAGTCGATTGGTCGGTCCTCGGCGTGTAACTCAGTTAATAGTTAATCACTGATAATCGCAATTACATGTTTTACTTACAGTTATACGTCAGTTGAAGAATGCGAGTGAAAGTACTTCCATTTCTAATGCGCCTGCTGCCGATTGCGCTGACGTCCTGAAAAGAGGTCACGCGACAAGCGGCGTGTACAACATAACTGTACTGGGTAAAACCCTCAGTGTATTCTGCGATCAGTCGACAGACAACGGTGGTTGGCTGGTAAGTCTCCGTGCACATTTCACCCTCCGGCGCTGTCATATCCACCGGCTCTTTCTACAAATTAAGTGGCAGATTAACAATTAGTAAGGGCTGGCAGGTGTGCCCTTTCATGACGAAAACGATGGGCTCCCTGAGTTTTGGAGTCACGGTGGAGAAAACTGAAACTACCTTAAATAGTCCATTCTTATTTGACCGATCCTATTCTCTAAGATAACACACGTCCAATGTATGCATCACGAAGCACCCCTCCAATACAATTTATAATAATTCACACACAAAATAACGGCGCTAGCCAAGGCGACCACGCTAGAATGAACGCATCTGGATCGATTCGTACAGCTAAATAGCGATACATAATAAAATTATAATCAGCTCGCTGTATTCCGCCAGACCCCAATATTTAATTAAACAAAGGACCACGAAATACGATGTTTACAATGTATCTGTTGTCAAATATGCATATGTTATAACCACTGAATGCATATGTTGTAATCAGTCACCGTGACAGTAATTTACATATTGCAATATATATATATATATATATATATATATATATATATATATATATATATATATAGTGTGTGTGTGTGTGTGTGTGTGTGTGTGTGTGTGTGTGTGTGTGTGTGTGTGTGTGTGTGTGTGTGTGTGTGTGTGTGTGTGTGTGTGTGTGTGTGTGTGTGTGTGTGTGTGTGTGTGTGTGTGTGTGTGTGTGTGTGTGTGTGTGTGTGTTTAAATAGTGGAAGACGAATTCCTTGATCGGACATCATCCATTCTTATTACTAGTTGTAGTCAGTTTAGGTTTCACGTAATTTTGGCTACTGACATGTGCATATAAATATTTTAACGACAGTGTTAATAATTTCCCAAATATAAAATAATTAAAACAAAATCCGTTGAATGTTTTTAATGACCTTGATGCGAAATGATATTCTACATTATTGGAATACAAGACAAACCATGTTGATACATTGGTCTGGAATGTTAGATTTCTTTTGAGAAATGGAGAAATGCGAGTTTGATTTCTTTCGCTATTCTTGTTTTATGTCGATATTGATGACTCAAATAGAGCGTTAACAAACTGTGGGAATGGCTACTGCTAAATAAGACACAAACACTAACCATATAATGTATGCATAAGACGCCAAAACCGCATAATTGACATTAGTATAAGCTTTCCTTCCTTAAGCTCGTCGCCGGAAAAAAGAGGATGTATAATGTTCAAAACACAGTATTAACACGCTCTTGTGAAATGTATTTTCGTGTGTTGTTTGATACCTAATTACCTGCAGTGTCGTGGGCAAATACAATTAAAACATAACTAATTACATTGCTATTATACCTCAATGTTCTTTGTCCGTGCAGGTGATCCATCGTCGTGTCGACAAAACGGCCGAATTTAACCGCGACTGGAAGAGCTACAAGGAGGGATTTGGTGATCCTACCAGCAGCTTCTGGCTTGGTGGGTCAATGCAGTTTACTTCGTATGCTTATAACTATGGTCAAGAAATCCTCAATTTTAATATGAATTAAACAAACCTGATGCACACACACATACACACCTGACTAATTAGCATTATGGTAAATAGTCATACACAAAGAAGAAGAATTCGCAGTTATAGTATTAACACATAGCATATAAAAATATGTCAATTATATACAACCGATCCAAAACAATTATACTGTGGATGTATTAGAAAATGAGTCACTTATTCTCTTTACACTGCAAACAAACAGCCTGCGTTAAGAGTTATGACACCTACAAATTTAAATACGTAATGATTATTTACAATCAGAATAACTGTTCTAAACGAGTTGCCTTTAAACTAAGAAAAACAGCGACAATATGCATTTATATTTCTACATTTCTTATTTTATTCAAGACACGTATGCTGGTTTGAAAACAAATAATGTTTTCCATACTTATTGTCGTAATGTAAATGCTGTATACAATTGGTAGAGAAAACATCCCTTGTGTTCCAGGAAATGTCTACCTGCACGCCATCACTTCACAAAAGAAGTATTCTCTAAGACTCGTGTTAGTTAATCTTAATGGCGATATCAGGTACATGGAATACAAGGATTTCGCAGTTGCCAACGACGGCAACAAGTACAATTTGACCGTGGGAACTTACAGCGGCACAGCGGGTAAATATGATGCATATGTTGTATTATACTGTTCCTACGTAGCCTTAGCCGAATATCCATTGCGTTGATGTTGTTTGTATTTTACGCTGCTTCCCGTCAAACCTGAGCAGGGCAAGGCGGGGCGGGGCGGGGCGGGGCGGGGCGGGGCGGGGCGGGGCGGGGCGGGGCGGGGGCGGGGGCGGGGCGGGGCGGGCGGGGCGTGGCGGGGCGGGGCGTGGCGTGGCTCGACTCGGCTCGGCTCGGCTCGGCTCGGCTCGGCTCGGCTCGGCTCGGCTCGGCTCGGCTCGGCTCGGCTCGGCTCGGCTCGGCTCGGCTCGGCTCGGCTCGGCTCGGCTCGGCTCGGCTCGGCTCGGCTCGGCTCGGTTCCGCAGATTCGTTGTTATAGTCGATATCAAAGATCACTAAACTGAGCCGTTCTAATGTAGTACGGTATATTGGCGTACTTTTATTAGGCAGTGTAAACTACGAGCGCATAACATTCAGGGATAATCTATGACGCCTACAATTGATGTATTCATAACATTAGTATTGAACGCTCCATTTAATATATGTGATGATGAACTGCTCTTGCTGTGATATGTAAATTATATTTCCGAACAATTATATTTACCTATCCTATTTTATTTTTTAATGAAATGTATTTATTTGAAGTGTTACATTGTTTTGAATTATGCTTTTGCATAGCAAAATTGGGTCAAACAATAAAAACGGCTGCCTGGACATGTGCATTTCGTGGCATATTTAGTTGAAATTTAGATTTTAGATTATTTTATTTATGCCGAAAACCAAATGGTGTGTTGCTAATGTTAAGAAAACATGCAGCATTGTTTTTCTATGACATGTCATTTCGCGGCAGTGGCTTCATTCACACATGTGACATTTATCACCAGGGTTGACAAAATGATAGCATGACGGTCAAGCGCAATTAGTATTCTCATGGTGGACGACTCTGACACGTTTGTGACATTGTTTATATTTCAGGAGATCGGCTCTGCATTAACAACGGCATGCCATTTAGCACTCGGGATAGGGACAATGACAGATGGAGTGGAGGCAGTTGTGCAGACGTACACAAAGCAGGCTGGTACATACATATATACATACATGTATACACACATACATACATACAAACATACATACATACATACATACATACATACATACATACATACATACATACATACATACATACATACATACATACATACATACATACATACATACATACATACATACATACATACATACATACATACATACATACATACATACATACATACATATATACATACATGAATATACTCATATATACAGACACACACACATATGTACGCACGCACGCACGTACACTCACATATATTTGCATGCATGCATACACACATCAACACGTGTACACATATATACGTACATAATCCATTAGAAAATACGCATGCGCACCTGCGCAGACATACACACGACCTACTATTCTCCATGGACGTAGAACGTTTCTACACCAATATTGACAATAATTCGGGGATTGAAGCAGAAAAACAAACCTTTCTTATGGAACCCGGACTTTGACCGCCCAGAAGTAGACATTTTAGAACTACTTAAGATCTCATTGGAACACACCGATTATTATTCGGTTCCAACTGAGTTGGTACCTTCAAATATTTGGCAATGCAATGGGAAAACGATTAGCTCCCATCTACATCTATGCCGACCTTTTCACGGCCGAATGGGGAAACAAACACGGCGACATCTTCAAGGGTAACATTGGCATATGCTTGAAGAGACAAGTCTGCAATTTATGCGTACATCAAGTAATGACATACGACATGGAAACATGAGCACTCACCACCCAAGCAAAGTAGTAGCTAGCAACCACGCAAAGAAAGAGGAAAAGAAGTAGTTAAACATCACATACCTGGAGAGAGAAAAAAACATCTTAGTAGAGCAAAGACAAAAGTCACATAAGTGATTGAACAAGTGAGAAGACGGAAGTTGACCTGGGCAGGGCACGTCAGAACGATAAGAGATTACGGATGGATCATGCATATCATCACCTGGAAAACCTACGAAAGGCAAATGCCTAGAGGAAGTCGGCGAGACGGTGGAGAGATGATCTAGACGAGTATTGGAAGGGTACCTTCTGGCATCGGATAGCAGAAGTTACGCAGATGTGGAATTAGTATGTTGAGGCCTTTGCCCTCCCAGAGGCCGCACCGTGATGATGATGACAGCTGCAACGTAATATGTGTAATAATGTAATAAGTGTAGGTGCAGCATGAGAAAAAGTCCAATAATAGCATGGACTTAATGGGCAACAGTTAAAATATAAGTAAACGATAGAAGATAGTTTGCTTTCTTTCGTGAGTAAGCAAGTAATGTGTATGCGACGATTTCTTATAGTCATTTGTCTGGTACGTAGCAGCATATATCTTAAAGTTGGTACGAAATCGGACAGGAAGACAATGCAGATAACTTGCAAGGGGTATCCAACGAATAAAACAATAATAAGATATCTAATTACAATCATGGTTAAGCTATTTTGAACACCTTGTATTTCTCTAGAGTCTTTAAGGGCAATATTTCGGAAACAAATGGATTACAATAGTCTAGTCTACTATCGACTAGAGCGATGACAATAGTTACAATCGCTAATGTGATAATTGTACGTTCTACAAATCTGAAAAAGAAATTCTCGTAATATGGAGTTAGTTGACACAATGTTTGTTCAATAATCTGTTTTTACCATTACGTTATTGCAAAAATGGCACTCTTTCGAACGGTATGAACTATATAATGACGATAATATGTAAACGCCAATCATATGCGAGATAACAACGTCGTCTAGACAGCAGAATTGCAGAGGTCATCCAAGGAAGAGGACCAGGTTGACATGTCGACAATGGTGACACTTGTTGTGAGCGGAGTTTGGTATCAAATTTTCAAAAAAAGGCTATGTTTTTGTCCCGGACACAAACATAGCAATTTTTGATCATTTAACTGCAACTTTTTTATGTCAAACCCTAGTTACCCTAAATATATCATGTGTCTAACCCTAGGTATTGGGTTTTTTGTCCACTAGATGGCGCTACCGTCTAATGTAGTGTTGGGGTTATCCGTTAGACGGCGCTAGCTGTTAAAGTAGTGATGTCACAACACAAGTTTTTATGATAGAAAGTGACAAAGTTTTCCCACCAAAGGATATGAAAGTACCAAGATGACTTAGAAAAAGAAAATACGTCAGTGACAAAGCCATCACTGAGAAAAGTTGTGAAATGATACAATGAAATGAAATTATGTTACGGAAGTAGTGGAAACCATCGTTTTCTATGTAAAACCCTAATTAGTGGCTGTTTTATCCGCTAGATGGGACTAGCGTCTAACTTAGTGTCAGAGTTATCCGCTAGATGGCATAAGTTTTTAAAGAAGTGACGTCACAACCCAAGATTTTTCTACATTATTTTAGATTTGGCTAGGAAAATGATGTGTGTCGTAAGAAAAATCACCGAGATTTCCGGTTTCTGATAGAAAGTGCCAAAGTTTTCCCATCGAAGGTAATGAAAGTACCAAGATGACTTAGAAAAATACGTCAAAGTGATAAAGCCATCGCGGTGAAACGGTGAAAAGTTGTGAAATGATACAAAGTTGGCACGCCGACTTAGTAAAATCTGAAAAATTAACAAAATTATCGCATTGAAACACTGAAAAGTATGTTACGACAGTGACCGAAGCCGCCATTTTACAATAAATTATGTTATGGAAGTATTCGAAGCCATCGTTTTCTATGTCAAACACTAATCATTGGTGGATGCTTTGTCCGCTAGATGAGACTAGCGTTACAACCCAAGATTTGTCTAGATGTTTTTAGAATTAATTAAGAAAATGATCTATGTCGTAAGAAAAACCACCGAGGTTGTCGTTTTATGATAGAAAGTGCAAATTTTCCCATAGAATATTATGAAATTACCAAAATGACTTAGAAAAATACGTCAAAGTGACAAAGCCATCGTTGTGAAACGGTGTACAGTTGTGAAATGGTACAAAGTTGGTACACCGACTTAGTAAAATATGAAAACTTGACAACGTTATCCCATCGAAACACTAAAAGTTATGTTATGACAGTGGTCGAAGCCGCCATGTTTCCGGAAATTATGTTATGGTCCTGATCTCGTCCGCCATTTTACCGGAAGATGTGGTGTGCACGTGATAGGAAGCTTCTGATTACCTTGGTGACTTAGTAAAACTTAGTAAAATACAACAATGTGAAAAGGATGTCAGGTCGAAACGAAATTATATTGAGATTTTGCTGCAATCATAACATAACATAAAAAACGTTACAAGTTTTCCAACGCGAAAAACTAAAAAAGGTACGAAGTTATCACACTAACTTTGTAACACTTGCGAAAAGACAGTTGTATTCATCTCGTTGAAATGGTAAACGATATGAATGGAGCATTCTGTCTTAGTAAAATACGAAAACTTGACAAGGTTATCGCCTCAAAACACTAAAATCGGGTTATGTCTGTGGTCGAAATGTAGCTAACCCTAATTAGTGGTTGTTTTGTCAGCGAGATGGCGGTCGCATCAAGTGTTGTGTTAGAGTTGTCAGCTAGACGGTGCCAGCTTTTAAAATAGTGTCGTCACAACCCAACATTTTCTAGATTTGGTTATCAAAATGTTCTATGACGTAAGATAAACCACCGACTTTGTCGTTTTATGATCGAAAGCACCGCAGTTTTCCAATAAAAAGTTTCGAAAGTCTCAAGTTGGTTCAGTAAAATACGACAGTGATAAACCTGTTGCAGTGAAACGTTAGAATGTTTAAAATTTACTACACGTTATCTCGTTGAGCTGAAAAATATTACGTGATTACCATGCCGACTTAGTAAAATACAAAAACAAGACAACGTTATCACGTCGAAACATAAAATATTCTGATTGTATTACAAGTTGCAAAGCTAACTTAGCTAAATGTATAAAAACGTCCTCTTTTCTATCTCGTTAGGGCGGTAAATGTTAGTAAATCACCATACCGATTATTGACTGGAAACGCTAAAAGATATGTTATCGCTGCAATGGAAGCCGCCGTTTTCCCGGAAATTATGTTTTGTATGTGAAATGAAGCGTCCTTTTAACGGAAGTTATGTTTTGAACGTGACCAGAAACGTCATTTTGACAAAATCGCTTTTTCTGTCTCGTCGAGTCGGTAAATGTTAGGAAATTACCACACCGACTTAGTAAAAATACAACAATGTGAAAAGGATGTAAGGTCGAAACGCTAGAATATTGAGATTTTACTACAATTTACAAGGCTAACGTAGTTAAATATGTGAAAACACCAACTGTCTAGCGCAACGAAACGGTGAAACGTTACGAAATGCAACGAAGTTAGCAGACTGACTTAGTAAAACACGAATATTTGCCAAGGTTATCAAATTTGTTCTGTGTCTAACTCTAATTAGTGGCTGTTTTATCCTCTAGATGACGCTACCGTGTCGTGTGGCAGTTATCTGCTAGAGGACGCCAGCATTTAATGTTGTGACATCACAGTCCAACATATTTATAGATTTCCGATAAAAACGAATTCTATGTCGTAAGAAAAACCACCAAGGTTCTCGTTTTATGGTAGAAAGTGTCATAACATTTGCATATAATGTTATAAAAGTACCAAGATGACTTAGAATAAATACGTCAATGTGACAAAGCCGTCGCGGTGAAACGGTGAAAAGTTGCGAAATTATACAAAGTTGGCACACCGACTTAGTAAAATGTAAACACTTGACAAGGTTATCGCGTCGAAAGAGAACAAAATATTCCATTTGACTACAACTTACA
Organism: Ridgeia piscesae; assembly: GCA_025642075.2. Taxonomy (NCBI): domain Eukaryota; kingdom Metazoa; phylum Annelida; class Polychaeta; order Sabellida; family Siboglinidae; genus Ridgeia; species Ridgeia piscesae. The sequence continues at coordinate 25,605 of JAODUO010001614.1, read as the reverse complement.
AGATTAACTTAGTAAAATTTGTGAAAACACCACCTGTCTAACGCAATGAAGCGATGAAACGTTACGAAATGGTACGTAGTTGGCATACTGACTCAGTCAAACTTGGCATATGACTATCGCGTCGAAATATATAACGGCACCAGTTGTTAACGTTATGATTATGGTCGAATGTTTAGTTTTGCAAGAAATTGTGTTATGGTCCTGATCTGGCCCGCCATTTTTACGGAAGTTATGTTTTCTACGTGGTAGGAAGCGTCATTTTAACGGAAGTTATGATTTGCACATAATATAAAACTGTAGGAAGCGTCATTTTAACGGAAGTTATGGTTTGCACATGACATAAAACTGTCCTAGCCTCGTGTACATTGGTTGTACAACGACATATGCAAGTTCCCCATGGAGAACGTGACCTATGTGACCTACATACTGGACATGGTAGCGATCGTGAACTACATACTGGACACCTAAATACTGAACTACGGTGACACGGCGATACATTGTTGCAAGAACGGTATGTTTGGCATCAGCGCACCAGTTTACTGTAACATTGTATCGAGTTGGCTGACCAAAAAATAGTGAGGTCACTGAGTGCTGACTGATTTCCTCGTCTTCGTCACCTATGTCTTGCATGCAGACGGGGACATTGACTATTTTAATAGTAGTTTAAACATAAGAGACACGTATTTTGGGGGTATTCACTGACGACGTATTCGTCAGATGGCCACACTTTTCGTTGACCAGGCAGGGCGTTGACCGCCAAGGGGGTGCTACATGACCTCTAACCCCTTTAACCTAATTTAAAAAAGTAACAATATTTAAAAATAAGACACGTATTTGAACAGCATTAATTCATGACCTGTCCGATAGACCAACTATCCACCAGGGGCGCTACTTGACCTTGACCTATATTGTGACCTTGATATTTTACCTTGACATACATTTTGACCTTTGACCTTTCACCGGAGGAATTCCACCGCTCCTCTCCCCTCCTCCGTCCAATTATTTACCCAAACATTACTACTTGTATATATATATATATATATATATATATATATATATATATATATATATATATATATATATATATATATATTATATATATGTGTGTGTGTGTGTGGCAAAGTGTATATACGATTTTTTTTATAGTTCAGGTTTCAGACCCATAGTTTCGTGGAAGTAAGAGTAAGAGTAACTGACTTGGCGGCCATATTAAAAATGCGATTTCTAAAAATATATAATTTTATTAACCTAGTTTCCGCCTTATGGTATATTGAGTTGGTAGTATTGACATTGGTATTGATAATTGTATAATTATGCTTATCATAACTGTCATTTTACAAGTTGTTTTATGTAATATATGTAGCCGCGTTTGCGAACATAGCTGCGGGGGAAACGCCAATATCGGCGTATTTCACCCTTCGCTGTAAGCTAGGTAACTTTACCCGTCTAATACGCGTGGTTATTATCACCTACATATGTCGCTAACATGTTTACAAATTAATTGTGTTGAAACATGCATAGAGGCAACACTCTCCCTCAAAATAGCTTCGGTGAGACGTTCATTGAAATACCTTATTTGGTTTCTATGGTTATCTAGTATTACCCGCCCTATCACAACTTGGTTTATTTAGAATTTAATCTGACTATTGGTCAAGACCTATTTTTGCTATAGGACATGTAAGTCTCGCGCTCGAAAACGAGGTTGTGGGCACTTGGGGGCAGGAAGTCCATATTCTCCATGTTGACATGTAGGACTTTGTTTTGTTATTGGTTGTAATAATCGGATTGTCCCCAAATACTGTTTCACTGTTATATTGTTCGAAGGATAAGTACAAACAGAAACAGCGGAACAATTTGCCGGTAACAATGATCACGGAAATCATGCAGATTAATCGATTATTATGGTGGTTGCCACGGCATCATCGGTTAGTTCTTGTGTTTGGCGATTTTGACTAGTAATGAACAATGCCATCTTTCGCGCAGTACACACTGTTTTTGGGCAAGCGTGTACATGTGTTATGAAATCAAATCAGATTAAATCAAATAATTTTATTGTCCTTAAAAAGGATATGCATTTTACAACTCATGATCACATCTAATATATATGAAATGGTCACAACAAAATGCAAATGAATTTCCAGATGTATCCATTTCAAGAACAATTCAACCGGGTGACATCAATATGACTCATTTAGCATTCAACATTCTAATGGCCACAGTCACACAACTCGTGCTATAGCGAGATGTTTTACATTTTATACAACGGTATCTCCTTTGAGACGGAAGTACAAGGAAGAACGTAGAGAGTGGGTGATCAGACTTAGTAGAGACAGCACGAGCTTTCTTCAAAATTGCATGGTCGATTATTTCGTAGAGCTTTGGTGTAGGTACACCAATATCTTGGCAGAAACATGTGAGATTTTCAGAAGCCTGTTACGGTTTTTCACAGAAAGAGCAGGGTAATAGGAAATGGTGCAGTAGGTTAAGAGAGGCTCAATTATGCTACGGTAAAGGCGTAGAAGAAGTAGTGGTAGTAGAAAGCTCGTAACTTTCGAAGAACGTGCAGTCGCTGCTGAGACTTCTTTTGCACGGCTGTAACATGCTCTGTATATGAAAAAATGTCATCTAACGTAACACAGAGGTACTTGAATGAATCAACCTGTTCCACAGGTTCATCGTTGATGACAATAGGACTAATGACAGTTCTATTACGACGGAAGTCGATGTACATTTATTTTGTTTTGGAAACATTCAGATGCAGCACATTTTTACTGCACCAACTAGATAAACGTACCACTGAAAAAAGACATGACTGGTATGAGGAAAAATCGCTCAAAAGAGCGAGCATGGCTGTATCATCAGAAAACCTCACAAATTGGATAGATGTATCAACACTCCGACAGTCATTTGTATACAAGGTGTACAAAAATGGACTCAGAACACAACCCTGAGGCGCACCTGTATTGCTAACAAGCACTGGTGACTTTATGTCACCCACTCGAACACACTGCGGGCGATTACTTAACAAATTGAAAACCCAGTGAACAAGTGCGGCTGAAACGTCTAGTTTATGTAGTTTATCAATCATGACATGCCTTTGTATTGCATTAAATGCTGAACTGAAATATATAAATAAGATTCGAGCATAGTTAGCAGCTGTCTCCATGTGTTCAAAGAGTTTGTGTAGAAGGCAAGCAATTGCATCGTCAGTGCCTCTTCTGGAACGGCAAGCGAACTGATATGGGTCCAGTTGAGATTGAACATGTGGGAGAATGTGAGACAAAGTCAGTCTTTCAAAACATTTCATGTCGATGGACGTTAGGGCCACAGGTCTGAAGTGGTTTAACTCTGACGGTGATGACATTTTAGGGACGGGTACCACTATAGACGTTTTCCAGATGGTAGGAATCACACCTATATCCACAGACTGTTTAAACAGTGGCTGAAATACCGGACCTAACCCAATTGCACACTCTTTAAGTAAGCGGCCTGGAATGCCATCTGAACCAGGAGCTTTATTTGCCTTAGACTTTTTGAATTGATTTGTGACATCCAAAGTAGAAATGTCAATATCACCTGGTACGGGTAAAGGGCCAGCAGCTTGGTGCGACTCACACTCAATAGAAACATCATGGCTGTCAAATCTGTTATAAAACAAATTTAAGTCTGAAGCAAATTTCAATAGATCAGTAGTTGAAGGAACATATAATCTGTCCAAACGACCTGACATCTTTTTTTCAAATGCGCAAAGGCCTATTTAGTGTTCATGCAGCTAAACTAATTTTCAACCTTTTCACGATACTTTTGTTTTGCTTGCGAGATTTCTGTTTGTAGCTGTCTGTGTGCGTTTTTCATTGTGTGTATGATTACGTGCATTGTCAGATATAAATGCTAATCGATCTGTTGTGAAACCACAACGTACAGCAATGTAAAATGCAAATCCCGTAAGACACATACGGCCTAAAATCGTGTATACTCTCTGCGCTACGTAAATCGCTGTGTCTGTGACAGTGGTAAACTCAATATTAAATTGGTCATTTAAGATAAAAAAAAGGTATAAGGCAATATATTTATGACCTGCTATTCGTAGTATTTATCAGTCGGAAGCTACAACTGTCACCGGTCGTTATAATATTATTCTTGTGTCCAGTCCCCAATCAGCCTCAGTCGCGCGGTGTCTCGCCGTGTATCGTGACCCACTTACGGGCCATATTATACAAAAGAGGCATGTTATGGTGCTGCCGTCATGCGTATGGATGGTTGATAATATCTACTACACCGCCATCTAGCAGTCATAGTGCAAACTGAATCGTCTACAGCTGAAGTTGTTTGCGTTGTGTATCTGGTGACTTTGAATTTTATAACTAGGAATTCTAAAATGCCTGTAAAATGATGCTAAAGATGTCGCGGATGATAATGTCAGCAGGTTGCGATGGGTCGGACTGCTAGGTCGGCAAGCTTCCCTGCTTCGTCAGGCTCAGCTACTGAAATATGGAAACAAATGAAAATATACTTTCATCAATGGCAATGGCAATGGCAATGGCAATGGCAATGGCAATGGCAATGGCAATGGCAATGGCAATGGCAATGGCAATGGCAATGGCAATGGCAATGGCAATGGAAAACAATTGCCTGTTCCATTTGCCTTGTTTGCGATTACTAATAGCATGCAAAATATAACAAGTACACAAGGTACTATTACAAAAGAATCGAACAAATGCCCCCTAATATCACTCACCCACCCCAAACTGACAGGTAGACACCGAGCGAGTGCACCGTTTGACAGCTGTCAGAAAAGACAAACCACGGCCAGTTACGGCTGCCGCTAGTTATTATTATGTTTGCATTCTAATGTACTGACTTCTAAGAAGTACAAGTTCATTTATTGACGTAAAGAACGTTATGATGGGAGTTTTCCTCTCAATGTTACCTATTTCCACCTGAAAACATACCTGCAATTTCGCTGCCTGATCGCCATCCGGTGATCACATCCAAGACCAAGTCGTCAGCCGTCGGCAATGTCGATGTCGCTATCAACAACACTACTACCGTCTGAATAACACGAATCTATGCCAATTGCTTCCAGTGACCGTTCGTAGTCGTCAATTCCTCGAAACAAGAATCGTCGACGATGCATGCTTAAACTAGAAACTCTTTCAAACATTGAAATTTAACCGGTAAATTCTCGGAAGCGTCTAAATATTGCCGACAAATTATCTGGCTACATACCGGTCTTTCAATGGTGGCTCCTAGCTGACATCTAGCGATCAACCTGTACACTAGACACCAAAACCGAAAATCTGGTTTTGATCCCCAAGAGGGCTGGTAAATGTACAGCGCGTCTTTGTTTTTGCTCACGTGTATATTTCCATTAGAAAAAAATTACTTTAATTTATTAAAACAGATATATTGTTCTTAAACAATATTAAACAATTTATTTTAGCTGCACCATTGCACCAATGCAGAACTACAGTTTTGACCAGTCTGAGGCTGACACTCTCTTCTTCTACGCTTACGCAGTTCTGCGCGAGACAGGCTACAGTGGCCCTGTTGTCATTGATGCGGCTGATACAGATGCCTATGTCGCAGCAGCGGTCATCTCAAAACAATTGCCAGATATGCTCTGTATCAAGAAAAAGCAGGAGACGATCTTCTGCCAAGGCCTGGTAACCGACAAGATGGCAGACTGTATTGGGCAGGTGTTTTTTATGACTGGCTGTGATGCAAACTCAGTCTTCTACGGTAAATGTAAGAGGTCGGTATCTGACCAGGTGGCGAAGAGCTCTGTGGCGCGACGGCGGCTCTCGCGGTGCGGAGAGAGCCTTAACCTTGAGGAGGAGGTGGTAGAGCAGTTCACACGACATATCATCTACGTCGACCACAAGAGTAGCACCATAGCTGATGCCCGTGCCGCGAAGTGAAGAGAATGAAGAACAAATCACCCACCCGTCTTCCTCCAGATACAGACAGCCTACGCCAACACTGCCTCCGCGCCAACTACTTGGCGTATCTAATGCGCCACCCGTCCCTGAAGCACCACCCGTCCCCACACGCGACCTGCTCTCCCGACATATCTACCTGCACCAGGGCCAGTAGAAGAAAGCGGGGAAGATGACAGCGAGGAGGAGAATGAGGGTGATTATGAATATATCTTGTTACCTATAAAAGATACAATCGACATGCACAATCAGAAACATGGTAAATCTATTTCATTTAATTTGTGCCGGTCCCTAACCATGCTCTCGCCAAACTCAAGACCATCTGGAATTACAGGAATATAGCCTTCAGCTCAAAGATCAGACTGATGCGCTCCCTAGTCATGTCCATATTCCTGTACGCCTGTGAGTCTTGGACACTAACAGCAGACACAGAGAGAAGGATACAGGCCATGGAGACGAGATGCCTAGGGAAACTCCTCGGCCTCACCTACAGAGACCATATCTCCAACGAAGAGGTGCGAAACAGAACTCGGCCAGCCATTGGGCCCCACGAAGACCTCTTGACCACAGTAAACGCAAACTGAAATGGTACGGGCACATAACAAGATCTTGGGCACAGTGCAAGGAGGGAGAAGACGAGGCAGACAGAAAAAGAGATGGGAGGACAACATCCCGGAATAGACGGACATGACACTGGGCGCCGCCATGAGGAAGGTTGAGAGGCGAGAGGAATGGAGGGAGTTGGTTGCTAGGTCATCTGTGGCCCCCAACGGTCCACTAAGACAACGGGATAGGTGAAGGTGAACCATGCTGTTCGCTTTTACTAATGCAATGTCAGTCAGGCTTCTATCATTTTCCGTCTGGCTCAGATCGACTAATCGATATTGGGACTTTTTATGGTAGCGGCAGCTTCTTTTATAACACCCGTTCGATATTATGTGTGATTTGAGCTGAAAACTATGACATCTCACGTCGAAAGTGCGGCAGAAATATGAATATTCGAAAACGCGAGTTACAGTGTGTTATTTATAATTTATAAATGTTTTTTGGTTTATTTACATGGTGGATATGGAAGTATATATATATATATATATATATATATATATATATATATATATATATATATATATATATATATATATATATATATATCAGGATGTATCATATGAATTCAAGATAAGATATTTTCATTTCCATTAATGAGGACTGAGCAGTACGTTTGATTTCAAAAAACAATTATTACAACAAAATGACAGTCATTTCTATGTCCAATATGGCTGCTGCTATGCAAACAGATTATATTTCATATTTCGCGATCCACAAAAACAAACAAAACAAGACAAACCATAGTATTTTAAGTGCTTTTATATGTGGAAAATTTAATAAGTTCTTCATTTAGTGACATTCTTACCATTCTAAGCATCAGTTCTCTCTAGGTTCATGATTTAGAACATTGGTTTGAGCAAGCTGGTTTGCAAGACATGTCAATGCTGCGGCAGCTGCACGTATTCGTGCTACTTTTACTCTGATGCGAGCACCTGATCAGTGTTAGCAACCCAGTTTAGACTAACGAAATGTCTGCGGGACATTAATTGGACTAAGTTCAGCATTCCCCTACTCCATAGGTGGGCCTTGGTCCAAAGCAATACATCAATTTACGACACGTACATTACGGGTTCTAGTTATATTTCGGTCGAAGCTTCGCATGTGGTGGGATGAACAATGCTGTAGTGTGGATGCCTTAGTTCTGCTTATTTATGGACAACACACATATTGTGTATTTGCTGCAGTAGCAGGCCACCAAGACGTGTGTGGCTTTGTTCACTACTCCCGAGAAAGGTGTTCCGCCTCCGTAAGTTGTGAGAACGTTGGCCATACATAAGAACGCTCTGTGCTTCAGCCTTGTCAACGCCAAAGTGTGACATCACGGTATCACAACCTGCGACAGCGTGAACAACTGGTAGATCTGAAACGATCACGTATCCCCAGCGTGTATTCTAGAAATTGGATTTCGTTTTGGCAAGCCAGTATTTTCATTGAACAATAAACGTATGGATAGGTGACATTGTTTTTATTACTTTTATTATTATTATTATTATTATTATTATTATTATTATTATTATTATTATTATTATTATTATTATTATTATTATTATTATTATTATTATTATTGTTATTGTTATTGTTATTGTTGTTGTTGTTGTTGTTGTTGTTGTTATTATTTATTATTATTATTATTATTATTATTATTATTATTATTATTATTATTATTATTATTATTATTATTATTATTATTATTATTATTATTATTATTATTATTATTATTATTATTATTATTCAGTGGTTACTGAATCGATGGCGGTACAATTTATGTGACGCCAAACAATATAACATCACATACGGGACAGAAGAACAAAAAAATGTTGGTATTACAAAAGACAAAGAGCGCGATCTGGGTAGGGCACGTCATCAGGAAATGAGATAACCATGTATACCGCGTATCACCAACTGGAAACTCCACGAAGGGAGATGACCGGCGAGACGATGGAGAGACGAACTAGACGACACCTGGAAGGGTCCCATCCGGCCGAAGCTAGGTAGATGTGGAAACACCATGCTGAGCCTTCGCCGAACCACGGACATTACTGCTGCACAATGATGACGTCATATTCACGTGATGTTGCGCAATGACGTATTTAATGACGTCACGAATCTCTTGACTACAAGTACTCTGTCTACATTTTTGACACTACATCACCGTGCGAGTTGGGTCGTCACATGTGAATTACTTGGGCCTGGAACGTCACTGTTGTTGGGTCATTGCACAGAATGATTTAACAAGTGTACCTCGAGAGTGAGCGGGTTGTTGACTTCGATGAACCGACTGAAACACTCACTTGAACAGTTGCAAAAACACATCAAATAGGAACAGACGCAGCTGGCAACGCGACGCAAGAGTATGTATTGTTTTCCTACTCCTATTTGTATTGCTTTCTTTGTGCGAGTTCTACTGTCACGGCTTCTTGATGCACCATCATGTGTTGGGATGTATCAGAACTGACGATTTCGTCAATGAGAGCGTCGATTGGTTACGCTACTGCATAGGGCCTAAAGTGTGTCACGATATTCGGCGATAATCCACGCCACTGAAACTGATTGGGAACAGGCCACAATAATGGTATTCTAATAACCGATGACAGTTTCCAACTGATGAAAATTAACTCAAGCGATTGGGGAATTATTGTTAGTAGTCACATAATTTATAATGGTAATCGTCTAAGCAGAATAGTTAAATGGATGGCTACCAACAATACCGCTTGGGAGGCATATTTAAATAAAGACAAATGCCATTAAACTATGGACCACAGTCATCAGATCAGTTTCTGTTAAATCCAACTAGGAAAAAGATCATCAACTTGTCGCGTTAAAGCTTTCTCACTTTAACTGTCCAATTCAATATTGAGTATACGTCGGTGTCTTTGTTAATGTTATAGATATTAGCTTAGCAGATGATATTAAGGGTTTTAGGCCGTATTTGTCTTTTACGGGATTTGTATTTTATTGACTTGGTGGTCATTCAATATCTTGTGCAGTTTAATTTAAGTGTACATTGTCCCTCGCATAATGCCGGGTATTGGCTGATGACTTAACTCAGAAAAACGAAAACGCAGAGAACAGCTGATTTGGAAATATAGCAATAATTTCGTTTACGTAGTTTTGGTCACACTCCGGTGTCGAACATTCGTATACTACCTTGAATATATTGCTTTTGTGATTTTTTTCTTTTGTTGTGACGTATCCGGCCGCAGTAGGGCGCCACTCCTAGCTCCGGGAAGGCAGAATAAATGAGAATCAAAACATCACAGCTAAAGACGCCACGCAATAGAAAGATTCGTGTGTTAAGTACCATCGCCAACATCGCAGGGAACTGTCCGTAACATCGAATACAACAAGACTGTATTATGTCCATCCGGCATCCAAATATATGTTTGTTTATATATATATATATATATATATATATATATATATATATATATATATATATATATATATATATATATATATATATTTCATCTTCTTTTTATTTTGCGTCTGACTTATTCACTGATACTCCAAATCTCCAAATACCGTTCTAGTACGATTCCCGAACTCGTTTGAAATGCTAGATTAGACACACACACACACGCGCGCACGCACGCACGCACGCACGCACGCACGCACGCACGCACGCGTATCAGTGAACAATTCAGACTCAAACACACATATAAGATGAAATCCTAAATCTTACCTGTATTTATAAGGAGCGGTTGTGTGTGCGTGTGTGGGCATGTGCGTCCGCGAGTGCGCGCGTACGTGCTTGTGTGTGCTTCCGTAAAACAATAGAAGAGAGCATTACTGCAAGCAATTATTAGTTGCCTGTGAAACTTCAAGTTGTCGTAATATGCCATGTGGTATGTCCATAACGTTGTGTCTTAACTTTCATGCAAACGTATGGGGGCATTTTGTCCAAACATATTAGGACGTTGAGCGGCCGAGATTTGCTATTAATTGATTACATTCAAGTCCGTCGATATCTTCTATCAGTGATTTGTTTATGCTGAGCCCACCAATGACGTGGCGTGCGCGGAGGTTGTAATACGTCACTGATTGACAAGCCGCCTTGATAGGGAGGTGTATTGGCAACACGTGACCGTTTTGTGATGCAAACTCGGCGAAGACAGTGGAAAGAACCATTATATCCTGCAATCACGTCATAATAACAATTGGAAATATCAAGTTCAATAACCGTATCATTGCTAGATGTAACACAACTATCAATATAATTGCCTAGCCTGTTTCGGCGGCATCTGTGATGAAACTGTTCACGATATTTCCCTTATGTTCCACATATAATGAGTGCACCGGTAATACAACTGTTTGCCAAAGCAGGTATTTTGTGCAAATTGCGTGAAACGCAATTTACGAGGACCGCCTGTGCCCTTTGCCATTACTAACACAGGCACCAAACAACTGCTGGTTTATTTATAAAACCTACAAACTACGGACACATTTGAACACTTTGAGGAGGACGAAGTGGGTCAAGGTGAAAGCACAAGTAATCTATATCAGCAGAGTCTAGCGTTAACCTAGACACGTTAACCTAGACACGTGGGTAAGTCAAACACCACGTCATCTTAACTATTATAATCACGATTTTATGTTTTTTAACATTGGCCATGTATACAATATACTTTTCAGCAACTTGTGGGATATAGTTAAATTCTTCTGCTCGCATATGTCACGACGAGGATGCTATAACTGTACTCTTTGGTTGCTATTTAGGTTATGCCGACATACCAAACAGTGGACATTGAGTACATGTCAGACTGTGTTACTGTTTTCTATGTTCGCATCCACACTTCTCTGGCAATTCTGAGAAATGTAAACGTAGATTACGCATGTGTTACTCTGTGGGTGTGCTAAGAAATTCAGTTGCTTTAAAACTAGTTTTAATTAGTTCGAAGTAGACCGCATTTGACAAACTACACAAATCTCGTGACCGCAAAACCGGGCGTTTATATACAGGCAGAACAACTGTGAGATGTCGCTTACGTACATGCGAGCAATCCCGTTAGACTTGTGGCAACGCCTTGTATAATGAATTGCAGTAGCTGACAATATAGCTGCGTCTGTGGTTGTGTGTGGTTAGCATTAGACAGTCATTGGGCGTAGCCGGCAGTTGACCTTTAAGCTCAACTTCGGCAGTAGATATAGACGTTTCTCGGGCGTGGCGTGATTGAGCTCTCAGACCTTTACGAGGGAATGGAAACAGGACCAATCCCCCAATCCCTCTATATTAATGGAACAAGCCTTTATGGGTGCAACGCAAGGGTTTAGTGGCCTCAAATTGTTTTGTTTCAAGCAGCTTTATCTGTTTCTGGAAAGTGCCAAGGTGTGGAATTGACGACGCGACAATAGTCAACTCCCTATCATGCATTTAAGCAAAGAAATCTTGTCGGCCCGGACGAATTACCAAACTGGATTCTACTTGACTACGTCACCATATAGCAGTCTGAGGTAAGGAACTGTCCCACAACTGAGGAAATGCGCAGACGTAAGACCCATACACAAAGTACAACCACCGAAGCTCATTCACAAAGACCTGCGGCAAATATCAATCACTCCTGTATTGTCCAAGTGCTTGGAGCAATTCATCTGCACCTGGATAACGGCCATCGCCGGCGACCAAGTTGACCCCCAACAATATAGGTCAGTAAAGGGAACATCCGTTGTGCGCGCACTTATCGAGCTAGTGCACAGGTGGAAATCTGCGCTCGATTCCAACGGAACCATGATCCGAATACTACTCGTTGACTTCAGCAAAACGTTTGACAGAGTAGACCACCATGCTCTGTTGGCTAAATATGCGACACTTAGACTTAAAATGTTGTAATCAAACGGCTAACATCATTCTTATACCAATGCGAGTGAAATTGGCAGTATAAAGTTGAAGTATGCTACTATCAACGTAGATGTGCAACAAGGAACAATGTTCGGCCCCATTGGTTTTGTACTTCATATAAATGAAAATTACAAACTTGCGTTTTGCCGACGACATAGACGGCCTGGCAGGAACGGAAGATGAGCTAACTAACTTGGTGGAGCGCTTTGACAAGATTTATACAGCCTTCGGCATGCAGATCAATGCAGAGAAGACCAAACTGATGACCAACAACACCAATGACATCAGCACTGACATCCCATCGATAACGATACACGACAGACAAATTGTACAAGTGAACTGCACTCGCCTACCAGATGTCACAATTTCACACAATTTATGTATATACATATGTGGTGTTTTGAAAAATGATCGAAAACGGCGACAACAAACAACGAATACAGTACGCAGAGAGGACACCAGTAAATAAAACGGAGAGACCATACGAGAAACGACCATGGCAGCAAAGAGCTGGAGGAATGTCAGAAGAACGCCGAAACTAAACCAGGACAGACTCATCACACTCCTAGACAAACAGGGTAGAGACATCTATGATCAAGATAGGATCATAGAACGAATAGAAGAATTCTACACCGAGCTATACAACAGTAACAAAGTATCATAATCCACATTGACTCAATATAGGTACCAGAGGTAACATCATGGGAGGTAGAAGCAGCTCTACGAGATACGAAGAATGGGACAGCAACAGGCAACGACCATATAAACATCGAGACATTGAAACGCATGAGAAGATACCATCTCGAAGACACTTGCTAAGATGTACACTGAATGCTTATCAGAAAGACGAATACCCACAGCGTGGAAGAACGTTAGGATGGTGATAATCTTCAAGAATGGGGAGCGGTGGTCGCGCGGTAGAGCGCCGGACTGTCAATCGAGGGGACGGTGGTTCAATCCCACCTACCGCCGTTTCGAAACTCAGGCAATTTCTTCACCCCACATTTGCCTGTGTCTTTCGGAAGAGACACTAAAAGCCGGTGGTCCCTTCTATCTGGTGTCTATGCCAGGGGAAGTAAAAGATCCAAAACAGGGGGTAAATGTGTAACCTGTAGTGGACTCACTAATTCTAGAGAAGAACAAGTCCTGCGTTAGCCCAAGTTTGGGCTGTTTGGAGGTAATCACCTGAGACCTGAGAAGAAGGGAAACAAGAACAACCTCAAGAATTACAGACCGCTATGTATATTATAAAACATCTATAAAATACTTACGAAAATAGTAAAGAAAAGACACTCCATGAAAACCAGCCACGATAGCAAGCTGAATTCAGAAGCAGATACTCAACGACAGACCACATCCACGTCGTAAACCAACTGAAGGAGAAGTACAGAGAATATAATATCTGCATCGCATTCGTCGACTACGAGAAAGCCTTCGACTCAGTGCAAACTCAGGCAGTACTGACCTCGCTTCAAGAACAAGATACAACAAATGCTACCTTACTTAGCTGATAAAAGTGAAAATCAAGGTCTGAAGATGAACGAATCGAAGACACATGTAATGATGGAGAACGACACACCAATACGTGTCAACAACACACACGTCGAGAACGTAGAAAGCTACATCTACCTGGGACAGAGATGCAGCATCAGCGACAGAAACCAAGACAACGAGACAAGTCTACAGTGTTTGCTTACTTCTAGCATTGACATACGGCGCTGAAACATGGGCACTCACCAACCAAGCAAAGGACAAGCTGCAGCCGCACAAACAAAGATGAAAAGAAGTATGTTAAACATCACATTCTGGGACAGAAAGACAAACATATGGGTAAGAAAAAAAAGTCACAGACGTAATTGAACAAGTCAGAAGACGGAAGTGGACCTGGGCATGGCACTTCAGAAGGATACGAAATAACCGATGGACACTGCACATCACCACATGGAATCCCTGTGAAATTAAAACACCCAGAGGAAGGCCGGCGAGTTTTGTCGTGGAACTACACGGGATGTAAGTGTCGATAATGTTTAATTTGCCGTTTGCACAACAAACAAATGATCACGACTGTAATCGGAAGACACGACTTTATTACATACGTACAGTATATTTTCAAATACATACACACAACTATGTCAATCGTGTCTGATGTTAAAGGTGGCGCGCTCATCTCTTCACAAAGTACGATATGCACGGATTCTTATTTAGCAGTTTCACATCCGAGTATCGCAAGCCGAAGTCATAGAAGCAAATCTGCAACAAGTTGCGTCAAATAATCCGTGCATCCTGCGCTGGCGGCCATTGTAGACCATAGCCATAACCATAATATTTATTGACCCCAAGTAGGTATAGAATTTGTTGAAAGTACATCAATTTCGTTAGTACATTTAAACAAGCATACATACACACATATTATATCATGTTCACATACTATTATAAGTCTAGACGGTATGCCTACAATACATACAAATGTTTGCACTTATAGTAATTCTTGTTGTACAAAATAAAAAATAAAACCCACAATCATATAACATTTATATTGACACGGTATCAGGTCGCCACTTATTAACTTACTTGTGTTTCATAAGCCCAAATCTATTTCCACAAGTTCTAATATGAACTGTATTTACATTATAAACAGTAGGTAAATTACATATGTGTAAAGGTAGGCATGACAGAGGGAGAGAAAGAGAGAGAGAAAAGAGAGAGAGAGAGAGAGAGAGAGAGAGAGAGAAAGAGAAAGAGAAAGAGTGAGAGAGAGAGAGAGAGAATGAGAGAGAGAGAAAGAGAGGATGATAGAGCGAAAAAGAAAGAGAGAAAGAGAGAAAGAGAGAGAGAGAGAGAGAGAGAGAGTGAGAGAGTGAGAGAGTGGGAGAGTGAGACAGTGAGAGAGTGAGAGAGTGAGAGAGTGAGAGAGTGAGAGAGAGTGAGAGAGTGAGAGAGTGAGAGAGTGAGAAAAAGGGATATATATATATATATATATATATATATATATATATATATCATAGAGAGAGGGATGCTATGGTCGATCAACAGGGAGGCATGGTATAATCTCCCCACGATACTTGTGGAAGTGTTCTCAGAGCAGATCGCCAAATTCGGTCAAACGAAGGCTGGAAGTGATTAAGTAAAACACTAATAAAGGCACTAGATGGTGCTGTATGCTCCGAACTAAACTGCAATGGTATTGAACGGAATTATCGAATCCGTCGTACCTGATCAATCCAGCCTTTGAACGATCCAACACGGCCACTGCCGTACGGAACGCCGGCGAAGTAGATGGGACACCTTGCTTTGTACGGACGCTTCATGCGGAAATGTCCCTTTGGTATTCCGTTGGCGTAGAGACGGGCGTGCCGTCCATCCCACGACACCACAACGTGATTCCAGCCGCTCTTCTGAAATGATATCACAGCAACTTATGACATTAAATAAGCAAGACGGAAGTGAGAGAAGATTGATTAAAAGATGCACGGAAAACATATATCTTCATTTAAGATGCCGCGAGATATCAACCAGACATAATTGCACAAGATCGTGATAGATGGAATAAGGGATCATGGTAGGTGATATAACCCCAAATATACGTGTGATCACGAAAATATAAGACGAAAAACAAGACAGAACAATAATTCGTCCCCACTGTCGGACTCATATAAAGAGTAATAATACAAGTTATTACTGTACATAAAAGAACGTCCTTTATATTGATGACTGTCTATCCAGCGACGTCACTAAGTGCTATAATAATTTGATAGAATTACCAGTATATAAAGCGTAAGTTCCTATATTTTTTATTATTGCTTAAACATCGGTGAGAGTATCGCTACGTATTCACTATAACAACGTGAGATGTAAACCTACACCAACTCGGTGGGTTTACGAAACCATTGACATGGTCTTACTCGTCATGAACGAGACACACACCGCTACGAAGAAGCCGAGACTTCGGTCGGCGAAGTTTACGGACACTTGGTTGGCCAACGACGCCAGTATCTTGATGTAGGGTCTGGGACACGGGCCTCCAGACACGATGCCGCTGATGTAGCTGGACCCGTCAAACCGGAACCAGAAGCTCAGCGAGAAGCGCTTCCTGCCGATGAGGATCGGGGGCGGAAGGGAAAGTCTCGATGAAGACTGGCCGCTGAAAGAAACCGTTCGTTGTTAGAGGCGTTTAAATGACTGATCTGTACTCGGTATTCATTTTCGTAAATGTTTTAATGTCGTAAATTTGTTTTCGTAAAAATAAATATGTATTATAATAATAATCATCATCAGCATAATCATGATACATATATACATACATACAACATGTGTGTATATATATATATATATATATATATATATATATAAACATGTTGTATGATACTCAACGACAGACCACAAGCTGAATTCAGAAGCAGATACTCAACGACAGACCACATCCACGTCGTAAACCAACTGAAGGAGAAGTACAGAGAATATAATATCTGCATCGCATTCGTCGACTACGAGAAAGCCTTCGACTCAGTGCAAACTCAGGCAGTACTGACCTCGCTTCAAGAACAAGATACAACAAATGCTACCTTACTTAGCTGATAAAAGTGAAAATCAAGGTCTGAAGATGAACGAATCGAAGACACATGTAATGATGGAGAACGACACACCAATACGTGTCAACAACACACACGTCGAGAACGTAGAAAGCTACATCTACCTGGGACAGAGATGCAGCATCAGCGACAGAAACCAAGACAACGAGACAAGTCTACAGTGTTTGCTTACTTCTAGCATTGACATACGGCGCTGAAACATGGGCACTCACCAACCAAGCAAAGGACAAGCTGCAGCCGCACAAACAAAGATGAAAAGAAGTATGTTAAACATCACATTCTGGGACAGAAAGACAAACATATGGGTAAGAAAAAAAAGTCACAGACGTAATTGAACAAGTCAGAAGACGGAAGTGGACCTGGGCATGGCACTTCAGAAGGATACGAAATAACCGATGGACACTGCACATCACCACATGGAATCCCTGTGAAATTAAAACACCCAGAGGAAGGCCGGCGAGTTTTGTCGTGGAACTACACGGGATGTAAGTGTCGATAATGTTTAATTTGCCGTTTGCACAACAAACAAATGATCACGACTGTAATCGGAAGACACGACTTTATTACATACGTACAGTATATTTTCAAATACATACACACAACTATGTCAATCGTGTCTGATGTTAAAGGTGGCGCGCTCATCTCTTCACAAAGTACGATATGCACGGATTCTTATTTAGCAGTTTCACATCCGAGTATCGCAAGCCGAAGTCATAGAAGCAAATCTGCAACAAGTTGCGTCAAATAATCCGTGCATCCTGCGCTGGCGGCCATTGTAGACCATAGCCATAACCATAATATTTATTGACCCCAAGTAGGTATAGAATTTGTTGAAAGTACATCAATTTCGTTAGTACATTTAAACAAGCATACATACACACATATTATATCATGTTCACATACTATTATAAGTCTAGACGGTATGCCTACAATACATACAAATGTTTGCACTTATAGTAATTCTTGTTGTACAAAATAAAAAATAAAACCCACAATCATATAACATTTATATTGACACGGTATCAGGTCGCCACTTATTAACTTACTTGTGTTTCATAAGCCCAAATCTATTTCCACAAGTTCTAATATGAACTGTATTTACATTATAAACAGTAGGTAAATTACATATGTGTAA
>JAODUO010001614.1:0-2500 GCA_025642075.2 Ridgeia piscesae | reverse complement strand
ATGTCGCTAATGTAATTATATTCCACTTCTTTGAGACTATCCCGAAGGCAGCATGTGAACCCTCCTGGTTCCATCCACTTGTTTACCTAACAACACGTCCCGTTTTGAAAATGTCAGAAATTTAGATACGTGCCGTTGTCAGTAAATCTGCGTTTTTAGTCTTGGTGTTGACTAGTGTTCACGGGTTATTTCAACCATTCCCCATGTCACGCGATCCCCATAGTGTCGTCATTGTGTATGCAGTAAAAGGACTGGCATACGGGCTATTACGAGCTACACCTATCCTTTGTGTTGCGGCTAAAATATTGTTGTTTTAACGGTGTGAAGGTATTTCTCATCTCAGCTGGATGTCTGCAAGCGTCGTTCTTACACAGCGCTGTGGTCTGACCTTACGATTTACCAGTGCCATTTCGAATTCACACTCTGGACGACGCAAACCTACTCAAGCGAACGCCGACACGACTCATTAAACTGAAGCGATGCCGTGTGACAAACTTGTGCAAGGTTCGACATGTTATCACAGGCTTCGGACATGATTTCTCTTGATCGATGAAAGCCGTTAAAAAATATGTCTTTTGTAACCATAAACAATCAACTGTCGGTAGTATAACTGCCGTCGTCACTAAAAACAACAATTAAACACCGGCGAAATGTCTTTGTTATCTTCTAAAAATGAAACAATTCCAGAATGCACTGACAATGGTCGTGAATGCTAATGCAAGCATTCTGCAATGTGTATACTTAATTGAGCACGCTTTGGGTTTGTAGAACGCCACTCTTTAGCCGACTTCGATTGAGCTACGCGAGTAACTCGAGTAACCAGAGTCCCAAGCGAACATCCAAGATCACTTGCTCACGTGACCCTTCTTGACATAGATAAACAAGGTCTTCAAGGCCGCTATCGAGGCTATCGCGGTTTGGAGAGGATTCACTCGAGTAACTACGTCATTAGCAGTGACACCTAATTGGGAACGTAGGCACTTTCTGCATGAGAAATTAATTAAACATTACACGACACAATCATTTAAATATGGATTAAAGTCACCACATTCTATGAACTATAATTTAAGACCAAGAAGATGAACATCACAATGTACACATTGATCAACTGATTACTTTATTTTATGTATTTACATAAGGGTTTATCTCCGTGATCACGATCATTGCTGTCCAGTTGGATTTCTCTCGTGGTACTGCGTGCGCAGCATAAACGTCAGGGTTACGCGAGTGCCTCGAGTAGGCCAATCGAAGTCGGCCTTTCGGTCGCATCTTAACATGTTTAAATATATCTCTGCATTAGGAAACCGTTCTTCACCCAAATCATTATGTTGTCAACATAGATGGTTTACTTATACTAACTATTTACGAGGGGCACCTGCGACCATTGTCATTGCCGGGATATTTGGAGCGCACAAATCCAATAAAACAGATACATTTGACTTGCAGACACACGCCTGCAGACAAGTTCAACTGCAAATGTCGGTGTTACGCTACATTCCCGAGATCTACACAATATATATATATATATATATTTTGTGTGTGTGTGTGTGTGTGTTGTGTGGGGTTTTTTATATATATATATATATATATATATATATATATATATATATATATATAATATGTGTGTGTGTGTGTTTGTGTGTGTTTTTTGTGTTTGTGTGTGTGTTTGTGTGTGTATGTGTGTGTGTGTGTGTGTGTGTGTGTGTGTGTGTGTGTGTGTGGTGTGTGCGTGTGTGCGTGTGTGCGTGTGTGTGTGCGTGCGTGCTTGTGTACATGTGTGTAGAGCAAAAATAGAACAAACAACAAATCAGCTCCACTCAGTTCTCAGTTTTTATCTGTGGTTTTGTTTTTGAACACATACCCCATCACTACTCTGGAGACTCAGTAAAGACTCTCACGTCATTCATGTGAGCACTCCACCCTGCAACGACGTGTTATAGCAGAACATAGATAATTATTCAAACGGTACTGCAGTTCCATGTACTTATTCTACTTTCTTTTATCATAGTATGCAGTTCCATTTTACTATAGAGGATACACACAAAATACCTGTTAAATTCCTGAACCGAAGCCTGACCAGTGATTATAATCTAGCTACACTTCCCAGGGGGCTCCGAACTTGTCGTCAAGTGGCTGTGTCCAGCGAATTTGCACTGCACTCTAACTAGCCAGGTGATTAATCACGAACACATTAGTGACCACTGGGCAGTTTCAGATACTGATCAAATAGCGTTATATATAATGTGGCATGTTAAGCTAATAGCGTAAATTAAGCATCATAATACAAAAACAGTATCTGAGTAAACATGATTAAACCTATGTACTGTGTAAGTCATATCGCCAGCAGGATACAAACATTCTACAACTCATTTCGACCTCTCCTGTTTACTGGCAGCCAGTGGAAGTGATCTCAGTACCCTGGGGTGCTGGCTTAAAGAATTCTCCATATGTGGTGAAACCCATTATACCAAAATAATTGCTTAAAGGGGAACTGAAACAC